>JAPYZI010002518.1:0-36979 GCA_030523105.1 Ophioninae sp. A BG-2022a | reverse complement strand
TTTAGCGATTTTTCAAGTGGATATTCCGGGGAAACTATTTGAGATATCGATACGAATCCAACGCCATTGTTTAAGTTAGGCAAAAACCTTTTCCAAACCCTCCCAATGAAAGTCGATAGCGTACAGAACACTCACTCTACGAGCCTTTGAAATTTCGTGATTTTTGAGATTTTGGAAAAGTGGCCGGGGGAGGTCGAAAAAAATTTTTTTCCCATTTTACACTCTTTAAAGGGTATATTTAATCGGAATTTTTCTGCTGATTACGAATATGCCCGAGATTTTCCCGAAAGTGCAAAATTAGAGTGGGGAAAATGCGAAAAACGTTTCCCGAATATTTTTTCAACATTTTTCCCTAGAAATAGAGAGTCCAAGGAGAATTTGTCTTCAAGGTATAAAAATACGTCGACATGGACCGGCGATATGACGCTAAACGTCTAAATATAGCTATTATTTACAAGCGGGAGAGTCCGCATGGTGCACGAGTCCGTGTTGTTGATAACCACTCTGGCGGTCAGCACCGCACGTGCGTACGCTCACCGGCGTGAGCCCGCTCAATGGGCAATTTTAACCGTCGAAAACGACGTTGAATTGGTCAATTTCTAATTTTTTGTTCAATTTTGTATAGAAAAGTTTCGGTAATATTGTTAATAACTAATTAATAACAATGTTAAGAGAAAAAAAACACGAGTCGAGTGTAAACCTGTGATCGTACCAAAAAAGTGCACCAAGTTTCAAGTAAATCGGTTAATTAGACGCTGAGAAATCGTGAACAACGTTTCGAACCGTTGGATTATTCAAAATGGCGGTCCGCGACGAGCGCGGCACGAGAGTCCTTGAAATATCCAATTTTTCATCGTTACGCCGATCGTAACTGTCCCGATAAAAATCCTCGAGAGTTCTACGCGAGCGAGGAAAATAATTCATCAACTTCGTCCAATTAACAAGCTTCTGTCGAAGAAAAAATAGTCGCTACTCGATAATTGGTGTGAGAGAGAGAGAGGGCGAAGCACGACATAAACTCTAACGTGTATGTTTGAAGGAGGAATTTCAAAGGAATTCGTAGGCCCCCACGAGTAGTTTCACTTACTTGCCAGCACTGCGTCACACACAAGACGCCTTTGTTTGGATGAGGATCGTCTCCGCGCCTTCTTTTATTTTTTTCGCTGCTTCCTCCTTGCTCTTCTTACACGCGCCATTTATCCACGCCTCCCGTGGCCCGACGACGGCAAATAATGAATAACGAGACACACACGTATCGAGAGCCCATTACGGATAAACTCGCGGCTTCACTGACTGAGAATTTCGGTAGAGAAAATAAGAATAATAAACGCAATCGTAACGAGTCACGTTCAACGCGGGCAACGCCACAAAGAAAACTGCAGTATCGTTACGAGACGGTCCTTTCGACCGTTGGACCAAGCCTCTTTCGAGAATATTCGAATTGTATACGTTTTGTCCAAACGTTATAGTTCCCGATTTCGCATACGCGTGGCGCTGATCTAATTCGCGTGATAATCATAGCTATAGACATGAACATACACTTATTCTGGGTTGTGTAATAAATTTATCATAACGTCACGGAAAAACCTTTAAAAATCTGATGTAGCTCTTTTCACTTGAATTGTTTTTCGTTTGTGTCGAGTCTCTTGGCACATCGAAAATGAGGCGAATTGTAAACACGAGTCAATCTTGTAATACTACTGCTCAAGCACGAATAAAATTCCCGTAAGTTCGTTGATTTTTTTATTCGACGTAGCGTGAAGGATTCCCAACGACAAAACTCCCAGACGGACTTGCAACGCGCACTCCGGACAATTTTATTTAATGTTTTTCGTACGCCGTGCGTTCGCGATCCGCGTACTCGTTTGTACGCTGGTCGCGTGTGGTGGTGTATTTTTTAGTTGTAAGTTTGTACGCGGTAGGCGAGAACGGCGCTCGAGTCGCCTCGCGCTTCGCCGGTTCGTGCGATTCGGCCGCCTGTCAGTGGCGCCCGCGGCGTTCTCTTTGCCCGAGAGTCGAACGAGCGCACGCTCGTCATCGTGTCGTTATTCTTTTATTTTTTTCATTCGTTACTTTCCTCGTCGAACGTCACGCGTTCCAGCTGACGTCGCTGCCAGGTGATTTATTTCTCGACAAACTTCTGTAAATAAAAAGGCAAAAAAACGAAGGAAAATAGCCGTATTTTCGTAGCATCACCTTTCGAAACTTCCCGAAGTGTCGCGTTCTTTTTTTTCTGTTTATTCACTTCGCTCTCTCTCTCTCGCTCTCACGCTCTCGCTCTCTCTCACGATCGCGGCGTTTCGTCGATACGTTTCGGCGAGGGTTTTACCGAGCAACGTGACGGCGACACGAGTGTGTGCCTCGTGACCGTTGCACTCTCGACGAAAGTTTGATCGTTGAGGAGGTTAGGATGCTACCTTGTAGCTTGGACAACGATAATTCTCGCTAGAACGAAAAACAACGTAGAGGCGATTCAAACTTTGGATATTTGAGGTTAGGATTAAAAAGAAACGTTCGAATGAAATTCCAAATCGTTTTATTTTCTTTAAAACGTGGTTGAGCGACAATAAGATAGAAAAGTGTGCGAGAAGTTAAGATGGGAAACATTTCCATCGTCGATCGGACGCGTTTTCGCAACGGAAAAAAAACATCGACTGAATTTCGATATTTCGTAGAAATTGGGGGCGCGGCTGAACGATGTGCCAATGCGTTCGAGTCGCCGGAAAAAAACGTGCTCGAACGTTAGCTACGAAAGTATGACAAACAAAACAAAAAAAAAAAAACAAATTTTACGAAACATCGAAACGTTGGCCATTTTTCCGTGAATTTGGAGGGGGGGTAAAAGCCGTTTCTTCGGTAACACGAAAAGTTGCGCGCGTGCGCGTATTTCGAGGCTCGCGACTGTGAGATTCCTACGTTTCGTAGTAGCGTGACATTTTCGTCCCACGCGGAGTGTTCTCGCGAGCGCGTTCGAGTAAATTTGAATAAACAGAAAAGTAGAAGGACGTCGCTCGATATTGTCGGTGATGGTGGTGGGGCGGGGAGGGGAGGGGGGATGATGAAAGCAACGCCCGTGTTCTCTCTCGTGCCGCAAGGTGTGTCCGAGGTATGTGGCAGCGACCGTAGGACGCTCGATGTCTCGAAACTCATCAATCCCGGAAATACGCCGGAATCACGAAACTCCTCACCATAAATATTCACGTACGTTGTTACATAGCGTCGCGTGTTTGTTCAATCCTCCCAAGGTCGTTGGAAACTTTTCAATCGAAACTTTCTATTGTACCTCCGGATTCTTAAAACTTCCGGCAAAACGCAATATTTCTTTTCGCGATTTCGATCGAAATCAGCCAATCGAATGATCCCGCAAAGGAATCTCACTCGTGGAACATTGAATTATCAATATTTCGGAGAACTTATCAATTTCGAAGATTAACAATTCAAGATCGTAGCGAATGTAACGTGGCTCGAGTGTTTATTATTGAAACGCCTTGTGGCGTATCGGTCGAAGACGGATTACAGCATCATTCGAGAAACAGATAGAGTCAGATAGTGAGAGATGGGCGGGGGGGATTAGCCTCGACACACAGCTGAGACCATCCCCGATTCGCCGGATCGTCATGGTCGATTTTTTATTGCCCGTTGTTCGAGCCCTAGAATTCATTCTCCCTCTCTCTCCCTCTCTAACCGCCCCTCTCCTTTTTCCTCTTTATCACCCGCGTATCTTCAAAATATTATTATTTATAACAACACATATATATGGCTTTACAACAATATACGTACCGTATTATTGTTATATTATTGAATAAATATGACTATTTAAAAAATATAATAAAAATAAATATAAATATGACATTATTTAATCAATATTTGATACAACATATTAATTTAATAAATATTAATTATATAATTAATAGTAAATAATAATAATAATAATAACGATAATAATAATACAATATTATGAAGTTATTATAAATATACATAAATATAAATAATGATAGACAATTAAAAAATTACACCTATTTTCCATTTTGTTTTTCAAACAATATAGTTAATTATATTGTATTAATATATTAATATATTATTGTCATATTATTATTATTATCAAATTATGAATATATCATCATTATTATTATTATTTTTTATGTAAAATATCATGACATTACGATTCAGCACGACGATAAAACAAAAAACAATCAATCGATAATCACGATCGAATCAATAATTAATTTCATTGCACAACGTGACTCGCAATATTATCGTAGCAATTAAAATCGTAATTAATTATTGAAATACTTATCCTAATACGTAATAACGTTGTACATTATTGCAAACGGAAAGGACAATAACAAACGGATTATCCTATCGCTGTGAATAATACACGAAAGAATTGAAGCAATCGCGATACTCGTCGAGAATTTATAGAAGCCCCCCCCCCTCCGCTCTTCCTCCTCCTCTTGCTACACGCCGCGCCCTCCCGTTCAAGGTTTGACGCTAAGTACCGATAACGATATCGATAACGACTCAACGCAAACGACCGCAAACGAATTGTTTTGATTATTTTATTCTCGTGAATTTTTACAATTTTTCGCTTTCTCGCTCTCCCCTTCTCCTTCCCGACTAAAAGATCGCTAATTATTTAATTGTTTATAATGGATTCCTAGATGTTAAAAACAAGATTGTTAAAAGTTCAAAAAAGTACAAAAAACATCGATTTTATTTTCATCGAGTTTGTTTGGGTTCGAACGATTTTATTATTTTTATTTATTATTTTTTTTTTTTTCATTTTGTTTTGTTAATCAGGCAAGAATTCTTAACGAAGGCTCGATCGTATTTCCGGTCGCGATGTTTGCTCTTTTTTTATTTCGTTCATTCGCGAGTTTTGGGAGATTTTTTTGTTTTTTTTTTCTGTCTTTATTTTGGATCGAGGAAAAAGGATCGTGGAAAAACACGCGTTCGACGAAGCTCTTGTAGAAGCGAACGATACTCGGAATTTCGTGGGTGACAGGTGTTCCTTCGTTTATCGGGCTCGCGCGTCGCCGAACAACACGTCGACTCGTGTCTCCGTTTTCTTTTCACTTCGTATTTATTATTATTATATATTATCATCGAATTAACACGGACTTCGGGGATTTTGAATTAAGTGGATAATTTGTTTGAACGTTTTGTAAAAAAGGAAGCTCGAAATGGAAATTGTTACAAATTAGACAGTTTTATTTACTTTCGTCCTCTATCCTGGAACGATCGAAATCTTTTGTGTCGCAGATATGAGGTTGGAAAGGATCGTGAAAACGATGTTAATTAATTAACATTTCGAAGTTCTCGTTAAGTTGAGATTTTTATTTTTATTTATTTATTCTTAAAAATAAATAATTTAAAACAATAAATACATTTATTTTTACAACTAAATAAATAAATAAACATTTTTAAAATCAATTAAAAGTACGTCGTAAATTAATAAGAACTTTGACGCTCTTATAAATTTGCTACGTTCTTTCATCTATTAAAAAAAATATTTGTTTACTTAAAATTTTGTTTCTTCATTAAAATCATTTAAATTAAATTTTATCGTATTTATTATTTTTATTTAATTTTTTTATTCATTTATTTTTATCCCAAGTATTTATTATTATTTTTTATTTCTTTATTTTCACCTTACTCGTTAACTTTATTTTATTTATGATTGTACGACTAACAATAATTATAAAAATTATTGAATCGAGTCACGTATCAATTTTGAGAGATATACTGGCGCCTAACGATTTTATTGGTTCAATTTATTTTCCCAGCGATTTTTGGAGATCCCATTACCTATTCATCATTCGCTATGTCGTATCGATTACAATTTTTTTTTAAATCCCTACATCACCGAATTCGTCTATAGGTGGGTCGTTAATTTTCGATACGCCGATCATTAATTCGAGTCTACGATCGACACTGATAATATATTGCCTGGCGCACGGTTTCGATATTCATCGTTCGATCGATGCCTCATCCGAAACTCACTACCAGACCCACGCACAAACAAAAATTTGATTGAAAGGTTCCAATATCTCGGAGTTTGTTTTATTTCACCGGAAATAATGAAGTTCAAACTTCGTAATAATGATATTACAATTGTCCGATTGTTTATTATATTATGTAATAATAATAATTAATTCACGTTAAATTGCATTATTATTATTATTATTATTGTTTGTATTTTATTTCTAAAAAAAATCACATTTTTATTATTTCGCTTGTATCCTCATTTAGATAATTTAAATGATTATTTTATAATTTTATTATTATTGTTGTTATTTACATTTAAAATCTTTTTATTTTCATTATTCGATAGCAATAATTGTTGTTTGGGTTATTATCATTTATTAATTTTTCAATATATTTTTTAAATATTTCATTATAATTTTTTTAATTTCACAGCATTGGTTGTTATTTGAGTTATTATTATCTTTGAATTGTTTTTTAGTACTTTATTATTGTTATAATTATTATTATTATCGACGATATATATATTCATATGAAATTGAATTTTCGATAATATTAAAATTCGTTCATTTTTCGTGTTCTGTTGATCGGGACCAAAAAAAATCCGATGACGAGTAATGACCAAAACCAATTTAATTCGACGGTATACCCAAGTATTGCGAATCAAATTTGGGGTTTTTTATCAACACGATATAATATTTCACGTATATCTGGTATCCCTCGATATTTATTTTTGACGTAATAAAGAATTTTATTAGGCGCGGCGACTCGACTAATAAAATAAGAGAGAGAGAGAGAGAGAGAGAGAGAGAGAGAGAGAGAGAGAGAGAGAGAGAGAGAGAGAAAGAGAGTATTAAAATAATATTTTATTCGCAACTCGGAGAAGTCAGGCACGTTTAATCGCGTTTCTATCGATGCGTGTATAAAGTATATTCGTGTATGTGGCTACGTTTGTGTATTCGATTGGACGTAACCTTTCTTGGCATTGTTTTGGTTGTTCGCAGATGTCAGAGTTCCCGGCGGAAGGAGCCGAGAACGGGGACATGCAGGCAGTCATGGAGAATTTCCAAAAGAAAAACAATCTCGTTACCGGAAGGTCGCACTCGCATCATCCGCAGGTCACATCTTCCTCGCAGGTAAATTCGAATTGGTGAACTTTGAATTCGCGTTTCACAGCCGTAATTATGTAGCGAAAAAAATCGTTTATCGCTGCAGTTTTTGCGATCAGAGATAATTAAATTGTAAGGATAATTAGAATTATTAATTAGGAAAAAATTCATAAGGATCTTGAGAAAAAAAACAAGCTGCGACGAAAAGACATTATTGGGAAATGAAGGAAAAAGAATTTTTTTTTAATACTCTGATGAGGTCGTTGGAATTTCTAGTTTTTTTTTTGTTCGTTCCTACATTAGGGATTCCTGAATAAGAATTTCTGTATTCCTACATTCGCTTTTCCTGCTTTGGAATTCCTACATTCCTACATTCAAATTCCTATATTCCTCGAATTACATTTTTAGGGACACTTACATTTTTACCTAGGAATTCCTACATTCCTGCATAGAAATTCCTACATTCCTACATTCCTGCATAGAAATTCCTACTCAGGAATTCCTACATTCCTACATTCCTGCATAGAAATTCCTACATTCCTACTCAGGAATTCCTACATTCCTACATTCCTACATAGGAATTCCTACATTCCTACATTCCTACATAGGAATTCCTACATTCCTACATTCCTACATAGGAATTCCTACATTCCTACATAGGAATTTCTACATTCCTACATTCCTACATAGGAATTCCTACATTCCTACATAGGAATTTCTACATTCCTGCATTCCTACATAGGAATTCCTACATTCCTACATAGGAATTTCTACATTCCTGCATTCCTACATAGGAATTCCTACATTCCTACATAGGAATTCCTACATTCCTGCATTCCTACATAGGAATTCCTACATTCCTACATAGGAATTTCTACATTCCTGCATTCCTACATAGGAATTTCTACATTCCTGCATTCCTACATAGGAATTCCTACATTCCTACATAGGAATTTCTACATTCCTACATTCCTACATAGGTATTCCTACATTCCTACATAGGAATTTCTAAATTCCTACATTCCTACATAAAAATTCCTACATGCCTACTTGCGGACTTCTTCACTCCTACATTCATAAGTAGGAATTCCTGCAATCGCTATTTCCACAATAATATTTTGACTATTTTTCAAAAAAACATATGAAATAATTCTCATCTCCGTCTTAGCTGAACTTTTTTTCCGAATTAACTCTAAAGAACCAATATATTTTTTCCAAATAAAAAATGTAATCATCGTTTTCCCCGTATTTAGCTACTCTTTATTTGCACTTTTCCTTATACTTATCTTTTTCTTTCTCGAAAAATCCTAAATTCTCATCTTTCCGAGAAAAACATGTAATCGTCACTTTTCGAAAAAAAAAAATGAAGAAAAATAAATCGTGGCGGTATAAAATCGAGGTCTGACTGTACACCAATATTTCAGTCGAGAGGAGGACCCATTCATCTCTCTCGGGAACTTACGAGTTTATTTGCACCCCGGTTACTCCACTCTCTCGACTGAACGTTGTTTCGCTTACATAACGTTCTGAAAATACAACGATCAACGTGCGAGGCACAAAATTTCGTCGCTCCCTATTTATTATATTTCTCTTTTCGATTCGAGTTTTTGTTTCCCGGTATCGTTTAAACCCAACTCCTGCCAAATCCGCGAATCGAAATTGTGCGACGTCGCGACGCTCCGTTACGACAATTCTGTCGTTAAAAAAAAAAATCGTTTATTTTTTCTCGGAAAATTCGCGATGTCTTTTTCGAGCTTACTTACTCAAACATTTCGGAAAATCGGATTTTTTTGAAATGTTTGAAATTTCACATTTCTCGATTAAAGCGAAGATCGAGATATTCGTCGGAAATTTAGTGGAATTTTGCTGAGTGCTTCTTCGTGACTCTTGAATATTTGGGCCGTTTAGTTAGCTTGATTAATTTGATCTTGGCACGTGGTCCGTTTTTCGTCACGCATGACGTTCTCCATTCGTAACAACCAGAGCTATAGAATATTTAACAATAAATAACACGAGAATGTGTTATTTATTATGAAACTTCATTAAATTTCTTTCTTGAAAAATAATACTTTATGAATTTTCGTAAAAATCTTTTCGCAATTTATTTATCGAGTTATTGCACAAAGTTTCACAATATTTATTAATAATTGATAATTAGATTATTTATACATAAAATTAAATTAATTTCTTAATACACAACGAATTTATTCAATTATTTTATAATAATTTTATAATTTTACAACGACAAGAACCAAATAAAGAAATTTCAAAAAAAAAAAAACATTTATAAAAATTAAAAAATATTTCATACGCTAATTTTATAAAAGGAAATATAAATAATAATAATTAAAACACTTGGAAATAATAATTTCAAAGACATTGATAATGAGTTGCTCAAATTTTGCAAACAAACAAACATAACGTTTTGTATAATAATTAAAATGAAAAAACAAATAATCCAAATCAGAACGAATAATAACTTGATACAAATAATATCAATAATGTAAAAGGATAAACAAACACAAAGAAAAATAAAAAGAGAAAATAAAGCCAGAAATAAAAGAACAGAAAGGAAAAGAAAAATCGTTTCGTACCAACGACGCAAACTTCATCGTCGTGCACCTCAAATCCTGCAAAATTTATGTTCGACCTTGAAATATCATGACCTTGAAATTGCTCGACCTTGCGATTTTACCAAGCATTTCCGGTTGAAATATTCTTCCTCGAACAAAAAGAACAAACAGAGTAGAATATGAAATATGGAAATTCGTTAGGAATCGATAATCGATGAGATCGTCAGGTGTTCTGGCGCGAATTCAAAACTCATTCAAACAACGTGACGGAGTGTGTCAATTCGTTTGCCAAATTGTGACACTCATTTGATTCTCGTTCATGAGACGTGCTACCGGTCGAAAATATCGAATGTTTATTTTTAACGGCGCATGCGCACGAACGAACTCGCATTTATTATTATCATTATTATTATTATTAACTTGAAATAAGTGGGGGGGGGGGGGGGGGGAAGTTGAAAGTTTTTGTGGCATTTGAGGCGATGATCTTCGCTTATGATTCACATCGGCCGAGACATTTAAGCGTCGACGATATTAAAATAGAATTGTGAATCGCCGCTTCGAAATCAGAGAAAATCGTTGAAAGAGAAATGGCTCCTCGAATTCTCGTTAAATCGTGACGAGAAAACTTCTAGAACCGAAGCTTCGAACGAACTCGCGTGACGTATGACTTATTTTTTTTTTTGTTTTGGTTCTCGGTTTCTCGCAGATACTCACGAACCAGAGCCAAACGAGCAGCTCGAGCAGCAGAGTCGCTAAATCCTCGCAGAGGATTCTAACCTCCTCGTCGTCAAGTGAAATGAAGGCGAGCTCGATGAAGAGCGACCTAACCGAACTGAAACGTGGCATATCCGAGATGAAAAATATATCGACGAATTTTTCACAACGTCTGCGAAACAGCATGGAGAATCTCGTCGACAGGTGAGCTATTTCGTAACATCGAATTCGCGCTTTTGCTTTTGCACACTTCTCGGTCGCTACGAATTCACGTACCAAACCCGCCATATTCCGATTACAACTTTTCGAAATGTATCTTCAACCTTGAAATTTATTCCAATTAAAATTCTTCTGTCAAATTTAAATTCTTCAATGTGTCAACTTTAAATCGTCGATTGTCAATGTCTCAACTGTCAATTGTTGATGCGTTAACTTTCAACTGTCAATGCATGAATCGCCAATTATCAATTCGTCAATTGTCAGTGTCTCAATCGTCAAATGAGTCGACAACTCGATCCTTCAAACACGAAATTCTTA
Source organism: Ophioninae sp. A BG-2022a (assembly GCA_030523105.1). Classification (NCBI taxonomy): domain Eukaryota; kingdom Metazoa; phylum Arthropoda; class Insecta; order Hymenoptera; family Ichneumonidae; species Ophioninae sp. A BG-2022a. Next base: position 26,061 of record JAPYZI010002518.1, on the reverse strand, counting down.
TATTTTCAGAGACGGCAGCGGACCCGAGGACAACGATTTGTCAGAACCGCTCGTTACGTTTCCGGATCCGGACACGCCGCCCCCGGCTGCCGGGACTGTCACACTCGCCGGTGGTTCCCCGTCCCAACTCAGCTCTCTCAATTCTCTGAACAATCTTCACAACATGAGTCCAACGATAAGCATAGCGAATATGCCGAGCATGTCGTCGATACCGGCTGGACCGGAAACCATGAAATTCGAACAGAAGAAAATGACGAGTGCATCGAAGACCAAGGTGGACTTTCATTGTTTCATGACTTTTCGGCCTTTATAATCCTCAGAAATCACACTGATATCGATCCGTTCCATTTTCTCCCCGTCAATCATATTCCACTGAAATCCAACGAGTTCCAACGTAATCCACTGAGTTCCAACGATGCAAATGTCAGCGCTGTGATCACTGTGAAAAAAAATAAACAATCACGATTCTCGTTTGACGCGACGAGACGTCGTTCCATTTCGCGATGACAAGTTGATGGTGTAATAAACAACTGATTCAACGTTGTTTCCATAGCAACTGAAGTATCTTCGAATTAGAAAAAAAAATACGAAAAAAAAATAATAATGTTACAAAAGTCGACTCGCCAGTAATCACGTAATCAAATTTTATTTCCGGTGCTTTAGCACGAATTTTGGGCTGATTCGTCGAGTGGCAATTCGCCAGAAATTTCTTGACGTTTTTTGGCGTTTTGTTTTTTTAAATCTTTTGCCAATCTTTCCAAACTACGTCTGCAAGGATTTTATTCCCGGAAGCTCGATAAAAGCTTTCGGGATATCAAGGATTTGAAAAAATAACTCAAAAGCTCGAAAAAAAGCTTTTGACGTATCAAGAAATTTATAAAACAATGAAATATGCAATTCGAATGGAAGAATTGGACTTTTTTTTCAACTCGCACGGAACGTGATTACCCAGTATCCTCAATGTGTCTTTTCGTTTACCGACAGGTCGTCACGGACGGTTTCAGCGCGGAAAAAGCGACCGCCAACAGCGCCGAGATGAGAGCACTTCAAACCGGCGACGTTTCGTACAAAGAGCAAAGCGCGGCTACTGCCGCGAGAGCCAGAGTCGAGATGGACGGAGTTTCGGCAGAAAAGAGCGTCGCGTCGGCTATGGTAAGAACTACCGGATGGAAATCGTCCTTCACGTTTTTCCTCGTGATTCAAAACAAACCAACATTTTTGCACTCTTTCAATACAAAACATTTTCCGATTTCTATCAAATCCAAAACTATCCAACGATACTAAAACTCAAATAATCCAAAATTCAATTATTTAATAAATTTAATAAGTCAATAAAAAAATTGCTTTTAGTTTTTTTAAATTATTTTTTATACGCTCATTTCGAATAAATAAAGTTTTTGATAATTCGTTTTAACCTATATAATATTTGTAACAACAGACCAAAATTTGAAAATTAAAAAATCAAAATTTATTCGATAATTTAATATTTTTGAATAATGAAAATATATCAAATTAATTTGACGTTTCATCGATCATTTTTCATAGATTTTAAAAATAAATTCTATTGACTCGATTCAAACAAACTCAAACAAACACAAATGAATTCTGAATGTTTAGAGTTCGATTTTTTTTCAAAATTTCAAAGTCATAGGATCGAACTTTCCAAGTTCGATAATCTGGAAAAATCGAAGCGTGGGTTGACCGAGTTTCTGGCGATGTTCTTGACGAAAATAAAGATTGTATAGGGCGAGTTGAGTCACGGGGTATACCGCGTCGCGAGGGGCAACCTCGCAGTCTCGGTCGATAGGAAAACGTATGAGACGTATTTACCACCCACTTCCACCACTGGCACCACCCCCTTGATGGACTTTTCTTTTTCGAGCTCAAACTCGGTTCTCGGGATTGTCGCAGTACGCGATGGGTCTGCGACTCGGACGTATCGCGAGGGTATTCTATCCCGAGCCCAATTCACGTAACGCCGTTCTAACTCGAGGCGATAACGCGACGCTCAACAAAAATTCGAATGTCAATCCGATTGTTCAAAAATGCGAAATGGTATTTCGGTTTACGCGACAAAAACTTACCATTTTTTGTTGATTCTTTGCACTACGTTTGACCTTTTTTTTGTTGGCTAGAAAAAAATCTACGAAATTTATCGGTTAGGATTAAATATTTTCGAAATTCGTCGATTAGAAAACAAAAAAAATATCGATGATTAGAAAAAAATCAGAAAATAAAACAAAGTCTTCGAAAAGTCAATTCGTAACGATTGGAATGAAGTTTCGTTCGTCGTATGGCAATCTTTTTCGCACGAAAAATTTATTCTATAATTATTCAAACGAAGAGATGAAAAATTAACCGACTGGAAAGAAGATTCGTTTTGCCAAAGATGCCAATTTCGCAAACCCAAACACGATCCTTGATACCGAGTAAATTAGAGATGTTTTACAAAAACACGTCGTAATTTTTGCTGATGTTTTTTTCTCGTTTTCTCATTTCTTTCTTTGCCTGTTTTTCTCAGTTTCGTTTTACCGAGAATCAAGATTATTATCGTTATTGTTTTATATCCGGACGGCTTTATTTTTCGTCTATAAATCCGTCCGTTTTTTTTTCCAGCGTGAATTTCAAACTTTTAAAGCTCAAACTCGAGTTTGTTTATCCACGTCTCGAACGCTTTAGAGTATCGCCAGATTCGTCAATATTCGAAGATCCGTTCTCAAAAACACTCGTTTCTCGGAAATACTCGAAAATGTTTTCTTTTTTCATTTTCCGAGCAAATATTTCGATTGCAAAAAAAAACGGAAAACAAATTCGAGCCGGTTGGTTAATTATTTGCTGTTGATTCGCAGGAACAGAGAAGCTTGAAAGCGGGCGATCTCTCGCATCAGGAGAGCAACAACGTGGCCGCATCGACGATGAAACTTCAGAGCGATTCGTTCAGCTCGGAAAAGGTGGGTTTTTATATCTACCCGAGTTCGCTGAACTGTTTCCCAAATTTGCTCGATTCGACTCGAGGAGAAGCGAAAACAAGGGAACAACCGAGCTCTCGATCAGAATTGCAAATATTGCCGTTGGCGTAGCCAGCGACTTTTTATTATTATTTCTTTTTTTCAAAGCGAACATAAAAGAGGCATTTTTTTATTCAGGCATTCAATAAAAAAATTAATGGAAATTTAAAAAAAATGCTCATTTTCGAGTCGTTGGAATTATTAAATTTTCGGTAGAAAAATTAATTGAAAAAGAAAAGAAGTGAAAAAAAGAACGAGGGAAATTCACAATCGATTGTACGAGTATTCGAGTCGAGAAAATTTTGGAATTCGAGATCGATGTCGAAGCTTGGCCTCGATTCAAGTATTTTCGCATTCGCGATACTCGTAAATCAGACGCGCACGGGAGAGGAGTGACGCAAAAACGTTTTGGCAAGTAATCATTATTATCCGAGGACTGCGATGTCTCACCGTACAAAATTTCGTCGTACAAAATTTTGACGTTCCTCGATCTCGAACTACGGCCTTAAACTTCGCTGGTAATTTTCACGTTTTCCCACCGCTCGCGTTGCAATTCGTACATATCGTGAATTCCGATTCGCGGTATCGCACTGGGTTGGGGAAATGATTTTGTATCCGGCGTTAAAACCGTCTTGCCCGATCAGTTCACGAGCGTTCGCGCTTTCGATAGCATCGCTCCGCTACTCATTTTTTTCTTTCTTTTTTTTTACGTTTCTTCATTGTCACTTTCAAGAGCCGCGTTATCGCTGCTATCTCATGAGGAGACAAGCGACTCTCCGAAAATGGAGTCTCGATTCCAACATGGTACGAAACTCGCGATTGTGCAAACCGGAAATGTTACTTTATTCCAATCGACCAAAAAAACGTGAATCAACAGTGAAGTTAAATGATCGTAACTAATCAAGAATTTTTTTGAACATTTAATTTATATCAGGCAAAAAGTGTCGGAGAAAAAAAAACTGAAAATCTGAAAAATCTGAAAGATCCAATTATTATCAGACGAACAGTAACAAAGAAAAATCTGAAGAATTAAATAATTTTTCAAATATTACAAAATCGAAAGGATTCAATTATTATCAAATAAAAAGAAACAACGAAGGAACGATATCGGTATAGCTTGTAAATAATCCAGAAGTTGTTACTTAATATTATCAGCATTGACGTTTCTAACAATCATGGCAAAAATCAATTTGTACGAAAAGTTATCGTTTTGGATAAAAAGTGAGACAGAGAAACGCCGAATCGGACAACGAAATAGTTTATTTTTTATTTAATATATATGATGCACAAAGTACCATCGTTAAAGCCGTTATTGGGACGACGATTTATTCTCTTCTTTCTCGATCGATAATGAGATTACATCTTCGTAGAGAACGAACGGAAAATCATCGAGATATTTTTGCGTTATCTTTTTTTTTTCACCGCCATATTTTACGATAAGTCTGATCGTCGTTACCTCGATCAATCGGTTTCGTATTTGATACAAATTTTTTCGTCAAAGACGAAAATCGTTCCCGCTTGAATTCTATCAACGAAAATTAAGTGCGTGAAAACAGCCATTTGAAAAAATTCGATAAAATAAATAATTCATTAAAATTAGATTTTCAATGAAAGAATTTTTCGAAATAATTAATATTCGTACGTTGGAACGTGATCCGTTTTTAACGTTAACCTTCGATTTCTGAACGTGTCTCTCCATCGCGAGATATCTCACAAGCGATTTAATAAGAGCGTGTACTAATCGAATATTTTTTTCTATGATTAGAAATCAATGGCAGCTCAGCAGCAGAGACAGACGGTGTCTTCATCGGGTATCTACAATCACGAGAAACACATGGCGTCATCGTCTCAGTCCAGTGTGACGATAGCCTCGAAGGGCGTGACGTCGAAGTCATCGATGATAACGGCAGCATCGGCGGTGAATCAGTTGATGAACGGTATGCGTCCGGAGGACGAGTTGTTGTCGCTGCCGTTGGACGATTTGGATTTGCTGTGTTCGAATTCGAATCCGCAAGACGTGGACACGGCGATAGCGAAATATTCCGGTTTTCTGAACAGTTTCGTTGAGCGACTGAAATGCAACGATTCGAGCAAAAGCGTGAAAGCACCGTTGTTGCTGAATCGTGTGAACGAGATAATACGAAAGGCATGGGCAGTGCCAACCCACGGTCACGAGCTCGGTTACACGCTTTGCAACACCCTTCGAACGAGGGGTGGTTTGGATCTCCTGATGACGAATTGCGTAGCTAGTGATCACGAGCTTCAATTCTCATCGGCCCGTTTACTCGAGCAATGCCTTACCACCGAGAATCGTGCCCACGTGGTAGAAAACGGTCTCGAAAAAGTCGTAAACGTAGCTTGCGTGTGTACGAAAAACGCGAATTCCGTGGATCACGCGAGAGTCGGTACAGGAATATTGGAGCATTTGTTCAAGCACAGCGAGGGTACGTGCAGCGACGTTATAAGACTCGGAGGTTTGGACGCGGTGTTATTCGAGTGCCGTAAAAACGATGTGGAAACGCTCCGTCATTGCGCCGGTGCACTAGCCAATCTTTCGTTGTACGGAGGGGCTGAAAATCAAGAAGCGATGATCAAGAGAAAAGTACCGGTGTGGCTATTTCCATTGGCTTTCCACAACGATGATAATATCAAGTATTACGCTTGTCTAGCGATCGCCGTTCTCGTAGCGAACAAGGAAATCGAAGCTGCCGTTCTCGAATCCGGCACCTTGAATCTCGTCGAGCCCTTCGTCACCTCCCACAATCCCTACGAGTTCGCTAAGTCGAATCTCGCGCATGCTCACGGACAGAGTAAAAACTGGCTTGAACGATTGGTACCGGTTTTGAGCTCGAAACGCGAGGAAGCTAGAAACTTGGCGGCTTTTCACTTCTGCATGGAAGCCGGTATAAAGAAACAACAGGGTAACACGGAAATATTTCGGGACATTGGTGCTATCGAACCACTGAAAAAAGTGGCTAGTTGCCCGAACGCTGTAGCATCGAAATACGCCGCCCAAGCCCTCAGACTGATAGGTGAAGAGATACCTCACAAGCTGAGCCAACAAGTGCCATTATGGTCGACCGAGGATGTTCGAGAGTGGGTTAAACAGATCGGTTTCGCCGAGTACGCCCCCAATTTCGTTGAGTCACGCGTCGACGGTGATCTCTTGTTACAACTTACCGAGGAAAACTTGAGGGAGGATATTGGTCTTACGAACGGCATAAGACGCCGACGATTCACCCGAGAACTACAGAATCTTAAGAAAATGGCGGATTACAGCAGTCGCGATATCGGCAATTTGAACAGTTTTCTTCAACAGATAGGCGCTGAATTTTCAATCTATACTTACGGAATGCTCAACGCTGGGGTCGACAAGGAGAACATAAGAAACATATCCGAGGATCAATTGCTAACCGAGTGTGGTATCACCAACAGCATTCACAGGCTCCGAATTCTCGACGCGATTAAAAACGGGCAATCGAACTCCTTCAGTCCTTGTGGACTTGACGAATCACCCGATAAATCCCTCGATGTATTCGTCAGCTACAGACGATCGAACGGTTCGCAATTGGCCAGCTTACTCAAGGTTCATCTACAACTTCGAGGATTTTCCGTTTTCATCGACGTAGAAAGACTAGAAGCCGGCAAATTCGATAACAATCTCCTACAGAGCATCAGACAGGCCAAACACTTTTTACTCGTACTCACACCGAAAGCACTCGAGAGATGCACTCTCGACATCGAGGGCAAAGACTGGGTTCATCGAGTGAGTACTGTCATTTCAACACGAACGATCCTTTTACTTCTCGCTCAATAAAATGGATCACATAACTATTGAACTTTTTATTCTACTTCACGTCTCAAAAGAAACTTAATTTTCAATACTTCCGAACTCATCTAATAGCCATTATCTTTAAATCCAGGAAATCGTTGCGGCGTTGCAATCCCAGTGCAACATTATTCCGATAATCGACAACTTCCAATGGCCCGAACCCGAGGAATTACCCGAGGACATGAGGTCGGTTTGTCACTTCAACGGTGTTCGATGGATTCATGATTATCAGGATGCCTGCGTAGACAAACTAGAAAGGTCAGTCAATTAAGAATTTTTATTTGTTTCCTAAACCATTTGTATCTAGCGAAAACAATCATTTCCTATCTGGTTATTCCTTCTAGGTTTATGCGAGGGGAAATACCCGTCCGTTCGGAGTTATCGAGCGGTATACCTCGTGGTATCGGATCGAAGGACGTGACGACACCCGGAACACCGGGAAGCACGAATATGCGTCAACCCCCGAATTATCAAAGAATGCACAGCAATGAGAGCCGAGGAAGCGACAAAGATTCTACGAATGGTAGAGATTGACTAGAGGGCCCGCCCACAGCCATACCCAGCAGGTAAAATCTATTACCACTGATTCGATTATCTTCCCAACGCAGAGTCCTTCCTTCTTTTTTTTTTCATCGCACTCTCGGACACGAAACCTCGGAATTAACTGAATCGGTTGTAATTGCTTTATTCCCGGCAGCGAGGATTGTTCCGAATAAAAACTGTAGATAGGAAAAAAAAACAAAACCGAGCGACCGGCAAAGAGATCGAAAAGAACACGATCGTATCGGAATCTAATAGGTCAGTCAACGATAAACGCATTCGTTTCGTCATAGATGTTGTATAATTATCGTCACTTTATCTACTGTGTAAATGTTCAATGTTCTTCCCTTTGGTTTAGCCCTTATTCGAGAAGTCTCTTTTCTCTCCGTGCTTGGTGGAAAAAAAAAATAAATAACGTTCGTCGTCGTTTGAAACGAAAAATGTTGCCTCTTGCAAAAACCCTGCACACGTCTCTACAAATAATTACGAACTCATGAAGTATTCATTGGGTATACTTGAACAAAGTGTTGAAGAATTCAAACGCTGTAACGTCTCGGAAAATTACTTGTAAAGAATTATTGCAAAAAGGATGAATCATTTGGAATATTGCCGCGCATTGAAACAGGGTACAAAAAAGTAAAAGTCGATTACATGAAAAGAGGAAAAAAGACGAGAATTCTTTGTACGTTTAGCTTCGCGATAAATACCATGTAAAAACAAGACACTTTTCCCAGGCGTCACACTGTTCCAAACGATTTACAAAAATGAGATCTCGGCTTTCGTCGTAGCTATTTCTTGCAGCGAAATCGTTAGGCTTATCCGTGCAAGTATTTTTTGTTGATGCTGCTATATTTAAAGTATTCTTTCAAAGGTTTTCTTCCGGCATGTAAATCGGCAATGCACCAAACACAGTAATACTTATTACCGTTAATATAATTGTTAAAGGAATGAGCATGGCATCGTGATTGTGATAACGCAAAGCGACTATTCTTATTGTTTACCCTCATCACTGATTTGCCATTTTGATCACGTGTGTGTTTTCCAGGCTTCGTAAATCATCGAGTCCGTCCCATTGGCTGATGAGCATGCCGCCAACGTCCCCACGCTTAAAATTCGTACACACGCATCCGGGAAGGAGCCCGATACCGCGTCGTCCACCGCGTCATCCGTCCTCGCCATCGGTGCGTTCCCGATCTCTAGAGTTGATCGATCAAACGGAGAGCAAGATGGAGGAACCGGTTACGATCCAGCCGGAGCCGTTGCCTCGACCGAGATCGCGAAGTCTTGACGGACTTCTCGACGACGACGGTCTCCTCGTTGACGCGGAGATCGACGCGACGAGAACGCGCGATCGAAGCTCGTCGACCGCGGAAGAAAATCCGAAAGTGCCGATCAACGGAAGCGCAAACGTAATTGCGAAGGATCCGGAAATCGCGAAAGTACAAACCGTCGATAATGAATCGAATCCAATGCCGGTTCCGAGACTGAGAACGAAGATAACTTCCGGCAAATTGGAACTAGAGGCAGCTGAGGGAACAACGACGAGTCGTCAAAACTCGAGGATGTCATCGTTGTCCGAAGATTGCGCGGAAGAGCGAGACGACAACACCACCGACTCGGTCAAACGCGACAGTCCGGATAGCGGTGATAGGGACGAGAAGAATTTTGAAAGGGACGAGAGCAAGAAAACGATGATGCAAGTTCAACCTTCACCCTCGAGGAACGAGAGGAAACCTTGCTCCTTGCTGCTCAAAGCGAAAAGCTGTGGTGCGGGATTAGACAACGATAATTATTCGTCGAACGAATACGAGGGTCACGGGGATCCGTGCAAAGATTCCCACTCCCAGCAACAGCAACAACAGCAGAGAGGCTCGTTGCTCTCTTTGCATGCAACGTGCGCCGCTGACCCCAAGAGGAAACGAAACTTCATGAACAAATGCGTGAACAAGGTCAGGTCGCTGATCAAAAAATAAATCGCCCTCGTGCTGGAAACACGGAAAAAGTGATATAAACTTATTATTATTATTATTATTATCGAATTTTATACGTGAAGTGCTCCGAATGAAACCTGAGAAAGTTATTTTGCGTCCCGGGCTATAAGAACCGTCATCTTCTCCGTCACTCGACCCTCCAGCCCCCAAGTATTCCGAATATTGAAGAAACTTTGGGATATTGAAGAAACTCTTCTATAATTGTTAATTATTATGTATACACCGTTGCGCAATTCGGATGATCGGGGAACGGAGAATCTTTCGCGAATCAACGACTGGCAGCATCGAGAGGATCGACAAATTTGTGTGCCTAAGCTACCCGACATGTGTCTTGTTCGTGAATATTATGTTTCTATGTAATATCGATAATTTAAGATTTAACGAATAGGCAGCTCTCACAGATGCTTTTTATATTTCCATACAGAAAATTGTATTATACTATTCTTACGTAGTTAGGGCAATGTCGTACTGGTTATTCGTTCTAGCGTTCTACTCGCATCTAGGTTAATTATTTTTATTATTTTAAGTTGTTATTTTATTATTATTATGACTTTCGAACTCGTCGCAGCTATCATTTACCGTCAAATTTCCGTGGCGGTGTCATCACTTTGTACACTGCCTAGCTATTTGAAATTGTCATGTCGATTTCGTTCGATAAACGTTTTAAATTGTATTTTAGACTTTAGGCTCGATTGGACGATTTTTATTCGATCGTATCAGACTCGATTCTTCGGAATAAATGAAACGCTATATTCGTCACGATGTTGATACTGTTATATATAGATTTATATAAACGAATATAAACATGTGTGTGTATATATATATATATATATATATGCACTATTTAAGAACCATTATCCATATTTTACCAAAGGTTCACCACAGTGGAATATGAGTTTTTGTTAAAATTAATCTTTGCCTTTTAATGTCTTGTCGTCAAGATTTTTCTTTTTTTAGAAACAAACGAAAATAAAAAAAGATCCATGAAATCTTGGCGTCTAAGCACAACCTTTTTTGAATAATATTCCCCACTCCCGTGCTTCCACGATATTTATTTTTCGTAAGTGAATATGACACTCCGGATGATAAGTGATAATACATTTTATAATGAAAAGGAAAAGCATAGATGTAATGACAAAATTTGTTATCCTTATATTGTTACAACATTGATATACAATTGTCAATAATAGAAAAAGCGATAATTACCTAGTTACAAAAAGTGTATTATCAAAGAACAACTCTTATTGCTAGTGAATCAACGTTAGCCACGATGTGGTATTTGTTGATTGTCAAACGTTACAACTCGACTCGATGCACCTGACATTCGTTTGTAAATAACATACCATTTTCATTGTCGAAGCAAGGCTTGCAGGCGGTTGAAAAATTGAATTGAACACTTCAAGGTAGAGTCCAACGAAGATGATCGAGAGTTCATGAATGTCTATCACCCTATTCATGAATTTCATTCGAGTCGATAGAAATCGATAAAATCTTCATCTTTGGATGTAGATTGATCCCTGTGATTCTACGCGTTTTATCTGTTTATGACGTCGTCCCGTCCCCTCAGACGCCTCATGAGTATCATGTCGTGGCGCATCAGTGTTACGCGCTTAGCATGGAACGCCAGTAAAACGGCGTCCTCGAAAAACTGTGTAAGGTACATTTCGGCGGATTCTTGGAGCGCTTCCAATGCCGAAGCTTGCATTCTAATAAAAAACAAAAAATTATTCAACATTTACCTGTTTGTTTCAGGGATTAAAAAAGTAATGCCGACCGACTGATATTTCTTAAACAATTACACGCGGAATTGAAAATCCCTCTGATAAGCTACGAATAGATTTATCACTGTTTTCTTCATTTATAAATTCACCAATCACAGTAAAAGTCTTTTCTTCAATGTAACAATTGTCTCACCGCAATACGTCACTCCTGGGAAAAAGATCCGTAACTATTTCGCGGACTAGTCTGGAGAACGACAACTTTGGTATAAGGAGGTTCGTCGACCTTCTTAAATACTTGATCTCTTGGAGAGCTCTCGTATGCCAATTCGCTCTGCCGCTGTTCACTACCACTTCAGTCTGGAAAATTTTGGCGCCATGTTAAAACTGTTTTTTTCGATTGATTTTTCAAGGTACGGATATGGGTAAGTATAATCATTTCTCATTGAAACTTTTCCTATCATTCTCTATCCAGCCCATGCTCATCTAACAAAATATGTATTATGTCCCCAACCACTTTACACTACAAATTTTCTTTTCGTACTGATCCTCCGATGTATGGACTTTTGTTCAAGTACTTATACTAAAACATCAGGACTATCATCGATCATCCGCTAACCGTTTCATGTCCCAGCTGGTGCCAGGATAAGCAGTCGCTGCTCCGAGTAAGAACAATTCACAGTGCTGCTAAATGTGAAGTCGCGCCAAAAACCAAACGACTGCCTATCCGCTAGCACCAGTGAAGCCATTGTTTTCAAAGTCGGATGATTTTTTAAACGCTGAAACTGAATTTTGATATTTTACCCTGCTGGATCTGCCGGCAACCTGCGATGATTTTGTAGATGACCCGGAACGTGCGGATTGCGATCTGCAGATAAAGACATCGAACGATGTAAAAAAGAAATCTTCAGGAGATTCCGATTTTCTTCGAAATTTGGTATAACCTACAGACCTCGCTGTCGATTTTCGCCGAACCATTGTGTCGACTTCACTCTACCGGACCTATGGTGAAGAACAGAAATGATTAGATACGAAATTGTATGAATTGTTATTGTTTGTTCATAGCTCAAACGGCGACTTGCTAACCTCCGATCCTTCAATTTCTCGCATGTTGCTGTTTCCCGCGAATTTGGAGTAAACATAAATACACGCGACACGTATCCCGCGCAAAATTTCAGACAAATGGCGCCGAAGGATTTCTCGCAGCGACGTCTACTCGCTCGAGAAAGAAGCTCACCTCTCGGATTCTGGATTTTGATAGGACCATTGAGGCTAGAGTAAAGGAGTGGACACAGCGTGCGTTAGAAGTAGACACAAAATTCGTGCCTCTTGTGGCGGCGCTGCAGTTGACAAGTTCAACGATCAAATAACTCGGCGGCTATCGTCGGCAGCTTTGCAATTTAGCATAAGATAAAATGTATACAAACATTCGAGACACTTTTGTAATTAGTTGACTCAGTTGGCAAAAGATAAATACGCCATATTCTAGTTTTTCCTCGATAACGGCGAAAACTTAGAACCTCGTGTGATATGAGCACTTTCCTCAATCCGTACAAATTAGAGGTTTCCGATATTGAAACCTCTAATTTGTACTGTAGATCTCTAAACAGCAAAACCTGCGGATGTATCAAATTTTGAAAGTAAATGCACAGTGAATCTTGAAACATTTGAAAAATTCTTTCGGATGCAAAAAGATATTACGCAGATAGATAAAACTCTCGTAAACGCGGAAACGTTTCGCGGATTTTCATTCAATTTATTTAGACGTTTTTATGTGTACAGGAATATCTGTAGAAAGTGCACTTTTCCGTTTCCAGTTAAATCTCGGAGTTAATACGTTTTCTCACAGAAACAAAGCTTTTCTCATTACGAAAGGAGGAGACTATCGTCACGTTCGTAGATTATCGCAAAGTTTGTTCGCCTATATAAACGTTGTTAACGTAAAACCCAGTATCCGATTTTCTCGTTTAACGTGCTCGTGGCGGTAGCGTGATTATCGAACCTTCATTTTCGTCGATATCGATTCAGTTACTCCTGGTACATTTTTTCATAAGCTCGCAGGGCTGTTTCACTATTTCGATTGCGCAGGACACAACCGTATGCGATTTAGCAACAACGAAAATGGAGCTTTTGAGAATTTTCTACCTCGTCATCGCGATGAGCATTATTGCAGGTGAGTATGTACTCGCGTCGTGCGATTCTACTAAATCATGTAAAAGTAGTATTGTCCACAGTCGAAGCTCTGCGGGTCAACGGCGTTTCCGTAAACGACAGCAATGTTTGCTCGTCCGAGGAATGCGTCTCTTCTGGTACGTTGAAAATCCACCGAGGACGGTTGCCGCTCAAAACAAAATTTTGTACTTTTGTATTGAAGCTCGTTCGAGCACTCGTTTAATCATTTACATCGCGAGAGTTAACACAGACATTACTTGATCTTCAGCGAGAACGATCTTGGAGAATATGGATCAAGGAGTCGATCCCTGCGTCGACTTTTACCAATTTGCTTGTGGCAATTTCGGCAAAGCAATGCCGAATTGGAAAGACGACAATTACTTAATGATCTTGGAGAAGACAACACAGGAAAAACTGCGGCAAATTATCAAGACTGACTCTCTATCGGAGGACCTAAAAGTCTTCAAACTCGTTAAACAATTCTACAGGAGTTGCATGAACACGAGCACGTTTATTTGATCAATGTTTACGGTTTCCATCATATCTAAACTTTAATCAATTTTCAAAATTTTTCTTTCTCCAATAAATTGTCAAGTTATTTTGTCATTTGAACGTTTAATTAAAATTTATATCATTTAAATATTGATCCAGACATCCAAAGATATAGAAAACGAAAAAAAAACTGTTTTTTCAGATGCGCTAGTGGCTAAAGGGATGCAGCCTCTGAAAGATCATCTGCGAAAGTTTGGTGGATGGCCGGTGGTCGATGGTGATTCGTGGAATGGAGAAAATTTCGATTGGAGACGAACGATCTACAAGTTTTGGAATGACGGTGGCTATGAAGATTCCATAATTGGGAACGACGTCGGTTATTTGATCGGTTTTCGTATTGACGCTGACATACAAGATACATCGAAACGCATTATGACGGTTAGTGCGTATTCCTTCATCGTTTGAAGTGTTGAACCTGATTTTTCCTAATTATAAATATCGGTTTGGCGATAATAGTATCAACAGTGATGATACCTTTCCAATATTTCTTCGTATATCTATGCTCATTTTTTTACGGATCCATTTCTTTATCTTTTATTGTACACTTGTCTCTCCACTATTTCCGGTTTTGGAGTATCCACAGCCACGTTTTTTTCCCACGGTAATTGATACGCGATCTGCAATTTGCCTGGCAGGTCATTCATTCGGGGTGATCGAGAGGAGCGCATGACTCTTTAAAAATAATTATTCTAATTAGTCGCACAACTACGGTGAACTATATTAAAAGGAAACCACTCGTCTATTTACCATTACTTCGACTATAGGACGGATTACCACCGCTTATGTATTTATATTGTTCACGACTTGTTTTTGCTAACAGTTTTATCAACCGGAAGGGCGCATGCGCCCCGGTATCCTGGAGGAGGATTTCGAACAGGCACGGCAGCTTCCTTTGCGTTATTATTACAAGGTCATGGTGGACATAGCTACTTTGCTCGGCGCTGACAACGAAAAAGCAAAGTCGGAACTTCGCGAAATGATATCTTTCGAAATTAAATTAACAAACGTGAGTAAAAGATATATATTTATAAAAGTAAAAAAAATTAGATCGCAATCAACGAGACACGGACAAACGTTGACTGGTTGAGTGCAGATTAAGCTGCCCGGTATCGAACTGGACAGTATAAAACACAAGCCGACGAGCATTGCCAATTTAAGCAAGGAGTATCCCACGGTACCTTGGATGAAGTACGTCAAGTATTTCGTAGGCTCTAGGATCAATGTGAGCGAGGAGGATATCGTGGCCGTCAATGTACCTGAATACTACGTCAAATTGGAAGCTTTAATGAATAACACATCCAAGAGGACCCAGGCTAACTACGTCATCTCTAGAATCGCTTTACGGAATGCGGTTTACTCGACCGAAGTGTTGCGTCACACGATTTACGAATTTCTAGCTACGATCACCTTCTCCAAATCGATTCGTAATCGAGTGGATTATTGCTTCGGACAAACAACGAAGCATCTCGGGTTGGCCGTGGCTGCTATGTACGTTAATATGTTCTGCAGCAGAGAGACGAAGTCCGGCGTGATGACGATAGCCACCGACGTCGTGCTACAATTCCAGCAGATATTACAAGCGGTGAGATCGTCTTGCATTTGCATCTTTAGCCGCTAAGATATCCTGGGACCAGTCAGATTAGTTTATGGCTAATGTTACATAGATACGGCAAGATCAAAGGATCCTTTTCATGAATTACACTGCGTATCTAGACACCGTATAGGTTTTTAAAACTAGTTACTTTATCAGTAAAGAATGTAAATAATTGGTGAATTATTTGAGGATGATCGTACTCTGAATCCCGACGTCTAACCTTTCCGGTTATGCCGGCGCTTACATGAACCAGGCATGATCGAGCCAGATTTTTATCAATAACGCACTCGACGCGACAGCACGTGAAACGTTCGTTGGCTTCCAAAACAAAGACCCATTATTGCTGACCGCGCGTTTAGGTCGATTGGATGGACGAGGCGACGAGGCAAATTGCGTTGGAGAAATTTGCCAAGATGTATTTCCACCTCGGACATCCGGAATGGCTGGCGGATCCCCAAAAGCTCGAAGAATACTACGGCGATCTTGAATTTACCGAGAATGATTATTTCGGCAACGTTGAAAAACTGTCGAATCACAGTATCGGGATGGGTATCGCGGAACTGCGACAAACCAAAATTTGGTCGCCCTCGGAGGAAACTTTACAAATAATCACCACAAATGCTGGCTATTTTGCAACAACGAACACCGTTAGTACGTTCCTCATAGCCTTTGCTCTTCTAACGCGCACACATCGCGTTTTCGTATACCGAACTTTCTCATGGATTTTCTCCAGAAATTTCAGCTGCCGTACTGCAAGGTCTGTACTACGGCGCGGATCGACCGAGTTACATGAACTACGGTGCTGCCGGGACTCTCATCAGCGAAAAGATGACACATGGCTTTTTCGTTCCTGGCAGTCGTCACGGTAAAGATGGCAAACCGCAGGATTGGTGGTCATCTGCAACGAAGAAAAACTTTCAAGAGCGTGCAAGTTGTATCAGCGATCAGTACAACAACTTCCTTATGGACTACAACGCTACCAAGGTAAAGGATGCGTTATGATGTCTTCGATAATTAATCGGACATTTTTTCGTCGTTCGACGAACTATATTTTCATAATGCGTCTTTCAATTACAAAAAATGTTTCAGTGATGTTTCATATTGAGCCTATATAATTGTTTGGTTCACAGCTCGATGCTGAGCAAACGTTCGAGCAGGATGTAGCCGACATCGGAAGTATGAGACCGGCTTACCAAGCCTACAAGTATCATTTGAAGAATCATCCGAACCCCGCCAAAATACCGGGCCTCGAAAAATACACAGCCGACCAAATGTTCTGGATAAGCGCCGCTAGCGTTCAATGCGCCAGAATCGATGCGGAATGGATACCAAGTCTAATCACTTACGGCGTACACAGTCTTCCACAGCATCGCGTCATCGGCTCGATTTCAAATATGATCGAATTTGCGACGGATTTTAATTGCACTCGAGAGTCGTTGATGAATCCTCGAAAGCGGTGCCCACTGTGGTAGACACTGTGCAATTAATCTTATGGCTTATCATAAAAAATGTACGATAAACATACGAGCGCAATAATAATTTGAATCTTTTCTCACCGAAACGAAACATTCTTTCATTGCGAAAAAATGATATCCGCAAAACCTATTGGGGATATACGAAATTTTGAAAATAAATGCACAGTGAATCTTGAAACATTTGAAAAATCCTTTCGGATGCAAAAAGATATTGCGCAGATAGATAAAACTCTCGTAAACACGGAAACGTTTTACGGATTTTCATTCAATTTATTTAGACGTTTTTATGTCTGCAGGAATATCTGTACAACGTGATCTTTTCCATTTCCAGTTAAATCTCGAAATTAATATGTTTTCTCACAGAAACAAAGCTTTTCTCATTACGAAAGGCCGAGACTATCGTCATGTTCGTAACTTATCGCAACGTTTGTTCGCTGATATAAACGTTGTTTTCGCGTTTACCGCGCTCGTGGCGACAGCACGATTATCGAAAATCCATTTTCTTCGATTACGTACAATTACGAAAAGGAATATTTTCCTCATGATAGCTTACACAAAAAATACGATAATATCACTACCGTAGCTAATTTACATAAAGTTTGCAAAGCCCACAGCCAAAGCTCTGACTCACGACAGGCTTTCTGTAAATGAGAACATGTTCGAGTTTTTGAGAGACTGACGCACGAAAGTTGTTTTTTTTTTGTATATATGGATAGGCTATACCTTTCTATATTGAACACAATGAATATTTGAACATCGCCTTCTACGGCAATGAATTTTACGTCCCAATGACGGCGACGTGACCTACTTAAAGGTACTAAAGTATTAATAATCGTTCCAATAATTGTTAAGGCTAAATACGAAATCGATTTGTAATGCCGAACAACTGTTCGTCGTATTGACTTTTAACGGTCTTCATTATTACTTCTATTTGACGAGTATTTGCTGAAGAGTTACACCTCAATGCCTCACGAAAAAGAGACCGAGTCGATATTTTAAAACTTCTTGTGTAAATGTGATCTTAATCAATACTCAAAGAATTAGTGAAACTTGTATTTACGCAAATTAAAAGGAAAAAAATGGAAATTACTATTCCCCAACAAACTTTCCGGGCTATATAATCGTCTTCAAAGTCCAGTCCAGTCGGTGGTATTCATTTCGTCTCTGGAACTAGCGAAAGCCACGGGAGGATCGAAACCTGAAAATATTCAATTGCAGTCGATTACTTTCTTTTCTAATTTAGCCAAGTCAAGGATTCTGATAAAGTGAAACCAGGTCATCCACGAATATGACGATTGGAGAATTTCTTATATTTTTCATTGCGATAGCCATTGTTGCGAGTGAGTAGGGTAAACCGATCAGTGAATTGCCTAATAACAACGCTTTACGATTTAGAATTATTGTGAAATAAAACGTTGCAAAAAATGTTTTGCAAATGAGATACAATTTATGATTTATAAGTGAATCGACGAAATTCCAATTGAATACCCAATCTACTGCTACTAAAGAAATTGACTGTTAATTTTTAATAGAATGTGCGATTAGAAAATTACTCCAATTTTCAAGAATTTCTATATTTGTACAAGTGTCAAATTCCTTATCGCGATTTTTCAAAAAGTACCACATTTGAATCAGAAAGTTGAAACGTTTTTGCAAAGGACAAATTTAAAAAAATACGCCAATATAGCAACGGTAGCTAAATTACATAAAGTTTGTACTGTTCACAGTCGAAGCTCTACCGGTCACTCGGCGGGGGGGTGCCTTCTTTCTTGGCGCGCCCCCCCCCCCCCCCCCCCCCCCCCCCGAGAACGATCGTCGCTCGAAAGCGAATTTTGAGCTTTTATATTGAAGCTCGTTCGAGCACTCGTTAATCATTTATATCGCGAGAGCTGCCCCAAGCATTGTTTGATCTTTAGCAATGACGATCTTGGAGAATATGGATCAAGGCGTTGATCCCTGCGTCGACTTTTACCAATTCGCATGTGGTAACTTCACCAAAGACTCGGAGAGTGGGGAGGTAGGCAGTTACTTCTCAATTTTGGAAAAAGAGAGTAAGAATGCTCTCGGAAAAATTATCAGGGCCAACATAAAACCGAACGAACCGAAAGTTTTCAAACTCGCAAAAAAATTGCACAAGAGTTGCATGAATACTGGTAAGCTCCTTTTTATTTATTAACATGTACTGACGATTGAAATGTTGCATGATTAAAATGGATACTAAATTGTAATTATTATATAAATAGTTTTTGATTATTAGAAACAGTGAGGAAATTGTACAGAATACATTGATAATGTACATTAAATTCGTATAGAATTTATCTTATTACACAATGCAAACATGTAATCAACATTTATTTCATTTGAATGTTCATCAAGAACTCCGGTTATGAAGTGGAATAATTTTTTTCCAGATGCGCTAGAAGCTAAAGGGCTGCAGCCTCTGAAAGATTATCTGCGGAAGTTTGGTGGATGGCCGGTGGTCGATGGTGACTCGTGGAATGGAGATAATTTCGATTGGAGACGAACGATCTACAAGTTTTGGAAAGACGGGGACTATGAAGACTTGATAATTGGGAACGACATCGGTCATTTGATCGGTTTTCGTATTGGGGCTGACAGACAAGATACATCGAAACGCATTATGACGGTTAGTGCGTATTCCTTCATCGTTTAAAGTATTGAACCTGAATTTTCCTGATTATAAGCATTGATTTGGAGATAATAGTATCAATAGCGATAATCAATAACCATTTCAATATTTCGTCGTATATCTTTGCTCATTTTTGCCGGATCCATTTCTTTACCTTTGATTCCACAATTGTCTCTCCACTATTTCCGGTTTTTGAGTGTCTGCAGCAACGTTTTTCTTCACGACAGCAATGTCGCATTTCCACGAACGCATCCATGACAATCCGTGTCCCATATTCGATATGTTTGAGTTAAGTTCATTATGGGTGAAACTGCCTCTGGACGGTACTTGGTACGCGATCTGCCGTTTGGCTGTCCGATCATTCATTTGTGGTTTGGCCAAGGGGCACGCATTCTCCTTTAATAAAAACGATTATTATAATTACACACAGAACTACGTTCAATTATATTAAAGGAAGGCCACTCCTCTATTTAGCATAACTTCGAACAGACGGATTACTACCATTAATATTTGTATTATTAGAAATTTCTTTTTGCTAACAGTTTTACCAACCGGATGGGCTGATGAGCCCTGGTATCATGGAGGAGGATTTCGCACAGAGACGGAAGCCTCATTTGCATCACTATTACAAGGTCATGGTGAACATAGCTACTATGCTCGGCGCTGACCAAGAAAAAGCAAAGTTGGAACTTCGCAAAATGATATCTTTCGAAATGAAATTGGCAAATGTGAGTGAACGCTATATATTTATAAAAATAAAAAAAGTTAGATCGCAATGAACGACCCATGGACACATGTTGACTGGCTTAGCGCAGATTAAGCTGCCAGCTGATGATCTGGACAGTATCGAACACAGTGATGCGGCAAGCTTGTACAAGCCGATGAGCATTGCTAACTTAAGCAACGCGTATCCCACCGTACCTTGGATGAAGTATATCAAGTATTTCGTGGGCAATAGGATCAGTGTGAGTGAGGAGGATATCGTGACCGTCCAAGTACCTGACTACTATGTCAGATTGGAAGCTCTAATGCAAAAAACATCCAAAAGGATCCAGGCTAACTACGTTATCTCCAGAATCGCTTTACGGAATGCAGTTTTCTCAACCGAATTGATGCGTCACACGATTTACAAATTTCTAGCTACGATCACCAACTCAGCCTCGATCCGTAATCGAGCGGATTATTGCTTAGGACAAACAATAGAGAATCTCCGATTGGCTGTGGCTGCTATGTACGTCAAAACATTCTTCAGCGTAGCGACAAAGAAAGACGTGGCCACAATAGCAAACAACATCGCGCTACAATTAAACCAGACATTACAATCGGTAAGATCGTCTTGCATGTGCATCTTTAGCCGCTAAGATATTCTGGGACCAGTCAGATTAGTTTCTGGCCAATGTTACATAGATACGGCAAGATCAAAGGATCCTTTTCATGAATTACACTGCGCATCTAAACACCGTATAGATTTTTAAAACTGGTTACTTTATCAGTAAAGAATGTAAATAATTGGTGAATTATTTGAGGATGATCGTACTCTGAATCATCACGTCTTACCTTTCCGGTTATGCCGGGGCTTACATGAACCAGGCATGATCGAACCACATTTTTATCAATAATGCACTCGACGCGACAGCACGTGAAACGTTCGTTCGCTTCCAAAACAAAGACCAATTTTTGCTGACCGCCCGTTCAGGTTGATTGGATGGACGAGGCGACGAGGCAAGCAGCGTTGGAGAAACTTGCTGCAATTAAATTCCACATTGGATATCCTGAAGTGCTGATCGACCACCGAAAACTCGAAGAGTACTACGGCGATCTTGAATTTACCGAGGACGATTATTTCGACAATATTGATAAACTGTCGAATCACAATATCGGGCTGGGTATCATGGAACTGCGACAATGCGAAAGTCGGACGAACTGGGAGGAAAGCTTCGAAGTTATTACCCCGAATGCCGCTTATGCGCCAAAGAAGAATAGTATTCGTACGTTCCGTAAACTTCCTTCTTTCAATGACTATGAGTTATTACTTGTTTCCTACATTTTTTGTGTTATCGTGTCAGGAATTCCAGCTGTAATACTTCAAAGAGCCTTCTTCGGCGCAAATCGACCGAGTTATTTGAACTACGGTGCGATCGGTACAACGATTGGCCACGAATTGAGCCATGCGTTCTTCGAGTCGGGCAGTTATTTCGATAAAAATGGTCGGCAGTCTGATTGGTGGAGAGAAACAACGAGACGGAACTTTGACAGGCATTCACGCTGCATAATCGATCAGTACGAACATTATCGGGTCGGCGACAGCGGAATGAAGGTATTTGTTGCAGGCTCTTATTCATCGTTGTCATTATTATAGTGAGTTTCTTTAAAATTAAAAATATTGCAGGGACAAGTCTAAGCTAACTGCAACTTTCCATTCGCAGCTTGATGGCCGAAAAACGTTGTCCGAAAATTTAGCCGACATTGCAGGTTTGAGGCTAGCCTACAACGCTTATAAGAGTTGGTCAAGAAATCATCACGACCCGCGCAAAATACCAGGTCTCCAAAAATACTCGAACGAGCAGATGTTCTGGATAAGCGCTGCCAGTGTCGCATGCAACAGAATCAAACCAGAATCGATACCGTTCTTGATCGCAAACGAAGAACACGCTCTATCACGGTTTCGAGTAATCGGGGCGTTCTCGAATATGCCGGAATTCGCGACCGATTTCAGGTGTACACGAAACTCGTTAATGAATCCCACAAATCGATGTACCATTTGGTAGAGCACATTGTAGTTTTAATACTTAAACTCGTCTTTCCTGCAACTCATTTGGGAAAATATTCGTCCAAGGCGCTTATCTATTAATTTTTTTTAATTCGTGACGTACAATGATAAAAATATACATGATTTATATTTATATATACAAATGTACAATGTAAATGTTATAACGAACATTCATTTTCAATTTAAAAAAGTCTATTTACAACTATTTCGATACGAGAGATTGTACTTTGTTGATACACGTGTCAACAACACTTTTCCACCGCTTCGCCGGTTTGTGACTCATTGGTGATTCTACAGTATCCAGGGGTGGAAGATTGTCAAGGGACGGTAGACTAAGAGTGATTGAAACCGACTCTGTTATCGGTTCGCTTTCTTTCACACCAGGCAACCTATTTTTTTCCCGTTTTACCTTCGACCAAATCATTATTTTTTTTGTTTGATGTAGCTTTTTGGATTTTTTATACTTGACTGGTAGGCAGTTTGGCTCGTTGTTTTTCAGGGTATTGGCAGCGAGGTTTGAGCAATCAACTCTGCTTTCCACTGTCTCTGGAGTGTTTTCCCTTTGGTAGTTCTGTTTTTCTGAACAATGCTCCTGCACGAGCAAAGGCCTGGAAAGAACAGCTGTCAGTTTTCCAAAATAATGCATGTCGTCTCTTTTTAAGCGGTAGAAGGCATATTTTCATCTGTACCTTTCACTGTACCTTTTAGTATTTTCATTCGGCACTACGACTTGGACGCACGCATTGAGTCTTCCCCAAAAATCGTATAGACCCTTTCTGCTGTAGTCTAAAATAAATTGATACGCAAGTTGTGGCGGTAACTGACATTTTTTGTACAGACATGGAATAATCTTCCTCTGACCAGTGCCTGTAACAAATTTCATTGATAAGATTTCTCTTTATCATTCTTGAAAATTGTATGCAGGATATGAACAGTTTACCTATGCCCACTGCTTGTGCGTAATTAAGAAAAAACGAGTTTGCAGGACTTTTCAGAAAATCAGGAGATATTACTACTATCAGTCGGTTGCAACGTTCCGAAATTAATCTCATCACTGCTTCGTGCTCGAACGGTATGCCTGCCACAAGATCTCGATCTTTCAGGCATAACTGGTAGCCAAACAAAATGGGTTATTAATGGGTTAATTATATCGATGAAAAACTAAGGAAAATACTTTTTTCATTAGTACGAATAAATACCTTTAACGCATGTTTGTTTTCAAGAATTTCTATCATTTCGTTTACAAAGTCTAAATCATCTTCAGCGTACAACACAAAAGCATCGTAGTTCTGGCTTTCCATTCCTTGTTTCAATCTGTACAAATCATCTTGAAAGAGAAAGAAGTTTTATTATTCAGCTTATATGTAGTAATAAAAATTCATAAATGTATGATACATAGGTACTAATGTATTTACCCATAGTAAGAATTTCTTTTTCAATCTCTGCTTGGATTCCATCCGGGGAACTCGCGCATCGCTCCATCCGTTCCAAGTATTTTTGCACGTCTCTCTCTGTATTACGTTAAAAACTATCATCAAAGATACTGGGTAATTAGGTGATTGTTGAAGATGGAAAATTGTGGAAACTAACCCATCAATGGAAGAGTATCGTCTACAATGTCCCATCGATCGATCTTGCCTAGGATTGCCTGGAGATCTTTAATGTAACAGGGTGGCTTTCTGTCTTGTAGGAACGTCAACAATTGTCCGGTGGGATCTGAATGTGATGCCATCGATGGTACAGTTTCACCACTGACTTCACACAAATGGGCCAGGCCCCGCCAATCTCTAAAAATGCCATTGCACTTGTACAACAAATTCTGAGCAACGAAAAACTTAAAACGGGTGTTACGTCACAAATTCTTTAAGCACCAACCTCGGCAGTCCATCGTTGGTGGGTAACCACTTGGTTGGGTTTAACAACGTTGAAAGAAGCACTCGCGTGTCGATCGATAGCGCAACAATTGGAATCTTTGACAGGTCAGCCATTTTTGTTCCAACACGTGCAAGTGCGATCACGGAGAACGCGAAACGCGGAACTGCAGTGTTAACCCGTTGATCGGCGTACTATGGACCAGTGCAGCCAGATCGCGCGTAAAATCGACCGCCAGTCTAGGGTCTTACGAACCCATCACACAATGATCGAAGCGTCTGTACGTGAGCGAGCTATGCTCGGAGATCTTCGGAGAGAACCGAGCACGGTCGGAGTTTTCCGGCAGCTACGCAAATGCATCGACGCTGAGCACGTGCATGTGCAGCTAAGTCAGAACGAAGCTTCGGGGAAAAAAGTAATCTGAACAAAACTCGCGCGTGACGTCACTCGCCGGCGCGCGACTTTTGAATTATACGAATGCATATTTACCTTACTTCGCTGATTAAAGTATACAAAAAATGTATCTCGCACTCTGTTATCTTATTTTATTATTTTGTATGTTAATTTAAATATAACAATAAATATAAATTACAACTTGTTTATCTTGTAAAAAATTGATTGCGCTTTACTCGCTCCCGTCCCGATGATATGCCTATGCCGACGCATGCCTAAAGTGTAGTTCGTAAAAGTAAGCGGAAAAATTTTTATATTCGTATTATTATTATATGAATTATCGTACTATCCTCAAGCGATAAAGGATTATCGCCAGAAGTGAATCAATCATCCATCCGGCCGCGGAACAGAAGTACAGCGTAGTGCACCAGTAATTTTAACGATACCGTGGTGCTGTTGATAGCGTTCATGACTACGGATCGTGAGGGTGCGGGATCGCTTCCCGGGTTCGGTAGTTTGTTTTTTTTTATTTTTTTTGTATGGGGCGAATGATTTATTTGTGAAACACTACGTCAACAATAAATCCTTATATTCGTATCATTGTTATATGAATTATCGTACTTTCATCAAGCAGTAAAGCATTATCGCCAAAAGTTAGACAATCATCCATTCAGCCGCGAATCATAAGTACGGAGTAGTGCAATAATAATTACAAAGATACCGTGGTCCTGTTGGTAGCGTTCATGACTACGAATCGAGATGGTGCGGGTTCGCATCCCGGGTTCGGTCCTTTTTTATTTTTAATTTTTTTTGTATGGGGCGAATTATTTATTTGTGAAATACGGCATCAACGGTGAAAGATTACATTGCATTATTATTGTATGAATTATCGTACTTTCGTCAAGCAAAAAAGCATTATCACAAAAAGTGAGCCGATCATCCAACCGGCCGCGGACCATAAGTACGACTAGTGCACTTATAATTGCAATGATACCGTGGTCCTGTTGGTAGCGTTCATAACTATGGTTCGTGAGGGTGCGGGATCGCTTCCCGTGTTCGGTACATTGTTTATTTAATTTCTTTTGTATGGAGCGAATTATTTATTTGTGAAACGCAGCGTCAACGGTGAATGCTTATATTCGTATTATTACGAGATGAATTATCGTACTTTCATCAAGCTATAAAGCATTATCCTTAAAACTAGACGAATCGTCTATTCGATCGCGAATAGTAAGTAGCAAAAAGTGTACACATATTACAATAGTTCCGGTTTGTGTCAAACCGGAAGTTGATGTCAGAATGCTGCTAACAAAAAGTTATCAACTTCCGGTTTGCCAACTTCCGGTTTGTGTCAAACCGGAAGTTGATGTCAGAATGCTGCTAACGAAAAGTTAGCAACTTCCGGTTTGGGTCAAACCGGAAGTTGATGTCAGAATGCTGCTTATGAAAAGTTATCAACTTCCGGTTTGCGACTTCCGGTCTGCCAACTTCCGG
>JAPYZI010002517.1:0-25110 GCA_030523105.1 Ophioninae sp. A BG-2022a | reverse complement strand
GGACAAGGTTTGTGCATAACTTAAATAATGGCCTTGGATTCATATTGATATCTCGTATAGTTTTCCCGGAAAGTATATACCACTTATATGTTTGTGAGTGTCTGTTGACACGCGTACATATACGTGTCTGTTTTCGTTGGGACGAAACTACGCGCGTCTTTTCTCGACGCAGCGCTCGTAACGAATCGACACGTACATAAACAAACACGCGGGCACGGTCAGCGCTCGGCAATTGTCCTGCCACGATTCTTCGCCCGAAAACTCGAGAGTTCGCGGTCGAATTCCATCCGTCAGTAGTTACTCGCAGCGCAAAATCCCAAAATTATCATTACCGACGTAACGAGGGGCCGCTTCAAAATTTTCCAACGCGTTCGTCATTCCCTTAAATACAAAATTAGCCTACGAAAAAATACAAAAATACGTTTCTAGAATATTATTTCGACATTTTTCCCTAGAAATGAAGAGTTCAAAGCGAATCAAATGGTGGATTCGTCTTCAAGGTATAAAAATACATCGACACAGACTTGCCATACGACACTAAACGTTTAAATATAATAATTGTTTCGAGTTTTGTTTGGGTTTGGTTTGGTCGAGCAGCCAGTATCACACGTGTACATCTCTCACCGACGTAAGCCTGCTCAAGGGACGCGCCTGATTGGCTGTGTTTAAAAATGAATAACAATTCAGGGGTTGATCCGGGAGCCGTAAATGCTTGTATCAATCGACTCAGAATTTCACCCCCAACCGCTCATTTCACCGTTAACGTTTCATCGTGGGACACCCAGTATATTCAAATATATTTCGAGCCTACGAATAAAAATTAACCATTGCATTCGCGATGACCTTTTTATTTAAAATAAAAACAATCGAAATTGTTTAATTTCCAAGTTTTCGTATAAAAGCCAGATCCTCCGTTTCATCCACGATCGCAACTGGTTTCCGTGAAATATTCGAGGAGATTGTGATCACATTCGGGAAATAGACTTACACACTTTCCTGGATTATCTCTACCCGCAGCTTCGGCCGAACGATATTCCTGATCGCCAATCGCTTCGTATTTCTCTCGAGTCGTCGATGGACTGCGGTAGGAAATAAGGTGATTTTATTACCGTTTCCCATCCTCTTGTGCCAAGAAAATGAGAAAACGAACGGAGATTCCGAAAAAAAAAAACATTTTTTTTTTTAATGCTAACCTAAAGAAAAGTGAATTTTTTCGAATTTCGAAAAATAAACACGGTGGACAATAAAGTGAAAAAAAAACAAATCTTTCGTTTCAAAACTTAAACTCGTAGGCCTAAAATAAACGAGGGAAAGACAGATCAGCGGTCGAAGAGAAACTTCGTAAGTTGGCGACCCTTACGTGAGCAGTACGTGGAGAAGTTGAGCGAAGAGTCCTGAACGAGGGTTATCGAAGGCTACTTCCGCAGCGTGGCAAACGGTTCTCAAGAGGCAACCCTTTCCCGAAACTCGAAAGCCTTCGAGGGCTGATTCAATGGCCCTGTAGATTTCCCAACGCGACGCTGACGCCACTTCGCGACTTCCTGTTGATATTTTTCGGCAAATAATCAGCGAAGTCGCGCCGAATTCCCGTTGATGAAAAATTTTCATCGCCGTTAATGAAAATAATCGGAACGAGAAATATCAACATTGAAAAACTAACAAGTGAGGCGTAAGCGTTAATCCGGATAATTACTGAATACGATAAAATCGATTAAAAAATCGATGTCGATATTAATTTCGTAATTGACGTTGCGATTTATTAAACAATTAACGAAGAGATTAATTAACTAATCGCCGTTGGGATTGATTGATTAATTGACGCGAAAATTAATTAACTAATTGAAATCAAGGTTAATTAACAAAACAATGTGTAAATATCAAAAACGATAAGTGAACAATAATTAAAAAATGACAAAATTACTTCGCTAACGAGTCTTGAAATAATAAGAAAAAATTGCGGAACAATGGGAACAATATTTTAATCAATTGCATCAATTATTAATTTCAGCTTGAAACTTTTATTTGTGTTATTTTTACTAAAATTCAAAACTCTACAAATCTATTCAATAATAAATTAGAAAATATCGTGCAAATGGATTTGTTTGATTATTAACTTTGATTCCAAAATCGTAAAATTGATTTTTTTTATTTGGCCAATAAAATTTATTGATTTTTTTAATTTGACTTTGTGACATTTTTACATTTTTTTTTTTTTTTTATATATTTTTTTTTTTTTTTTTTTTTTTTTACTTTTTTTTTTTTTTTTTTTTTTTTTTGCGTCAGGGAGTTCGTACCTCGTCGCTGTTTTTGGTCGTCGTAATTTTTCTTTGACCGACGAGGAGTGCTATGTCGATCGATTGATCGGTCGCGACTCAAATAGTCGAGGGTTGGTTGGGTCAGGTCCGAGGCGTTGTACGGCAAGACGTAATTGAATTTCATTACGTAACCGACGATCATACTGACGTCAACTTCCATCGGGAGACCAAGACCCATTATCAGCTGTGCAAAATCGATCGATAATTCTTCGGACGTGAAAAGACGTTGGGAAACGTCAAACTGACGTTTCTCGTCGTTTTTCATCCCCCACTGTCCACCCCTACTCCTTACTTCACCGTTTTATTTCATTTATTTTTTTTTTCATCGCTGCACTTCATACCTCGATCGACGTCGAGTGGCAGATCTCGTCGGAATTCGCCGCTAACATCGCCAAATGTACGCTCGCACGGATAAACGTCACGTGAGAAAAAATCGCGAGGGATTGACTCGTCTGTGCTTCTACGATGAAATCTCCTTTCAAGGTCATTCTCAAGATTAACGTAAATTTTTTTTGACGTTCGTCAAACAAAAAAAAATCAAATAAAAATTCTGCCGCTCAAAGGGAGAACCATATTTTTCCCGATGTTTGGTACTGATATGCAAGCTCCTATTTTCGAAAATTTTGTCACGAGGAGAAGTATAAATAAAACCTTTGAATAATTGTAACAAAGGTACCATTTCTCCAAGGTCAAAAAAAATGGTATCCTCGGTGCCATTTTCTTCAAGGTCACGTCGATCGAAGGGCGAGTGCCATAATTTAGTCCATAAAATCATTGGTACGATTCAGTGCCAAAAATATAGGTACAACTTTTGTAAAACTAACGACGATACCGGTTCCCGGTTGACCTTGAATGTCCTTGACGTTGCCCAATGATAGACAATTTTACCTGGACTCTTGTAACAGCCCCGGGTGGCGCGGGGGTTGGATAAACGAGATATCTTTCACTTCCGTTCTTGTCTGACCTCATTGACCTCTGCCGATCGCTCATCAGGTGCCGTTTGTCTCTCAAGGTTATTCGTCCGCGCGCAACAACCGACTGGAGGACAAAAACCAAAGCGACCAAACATCCGATCGTCCTCAACGACCCTGACAACCAACTCGGCGAAAACATGACTTCTCAAATAATAACAAATAAATAACAAACAGTGCGGAGCTTTCAGATTGCTGGAGAACGGATATATTGAATCCTGAGTCTCGACTGTTCGACTTTGGTAACATCTAGTACCTCACGACCGGTATTATCAGCTCGTCTGTCTCATTAACACGATCTGGAGAATTTCATTAATATTTTCCTTCCGCTTGTTTTCGAAGGAAAAGAAAAACGTAATCTTTTCAGACGAAGAAGAAAATTACCAATATTTCAGTGCAGCGTTTGTCGTTTAATGTTTTCTCACCATTAATTTTAATTATTAAATGATAAATAAAAATTGAATTTAATAGTAAAAAATTGTAATAAGCTGAAAAGTATTATTTATAATAATGATATTAATAATAATAATAATCATCAACGCAATCATGCTGCAATAACATTATAATCGTCATCTAATTATTATTATTATTGTTGTTTGGGTTTGTTCGGATTGGTTTTTGATTCGATCACGTACTTTCTATATTAATATTAACATAATCATTGCTACTGGTGTTATTGTTGTTTCTCGATCAATATTAATGACCGTTATGATCGAATAAATTTATTAACATTTTTCGAAAAGCTCCAATTTTTTAAACCGTTATTTCCCCTAGGACTAGGATTTTTGGTAAGAACGTGTGGTTGAAAGGAATTGGAGATCTTACGATTTCGATATTTCTCATTCGTGACAAAAGGAAAAGACAGCGGGGTGAAATTTCCATTTTGTAATCCGGAAAGGCGCCACCCGAGGGGACGAGAGATTCGTGAGAAATCGAACGTGAAAGTTTTGAGACTCGAGCGATTTGTATATTTTTTTTTTTTTTTTTCATGCGGATGCAAGATGAAACAAGATCTGGAGGATTATACGTTGGTGAGATTGTTGTCTAGAGGGTGAGAGAAGGGAATAGACCAGGACGTGGTCTCACTGTCACCAACATCGATCGCACTTTGTTCCGCGGGATCTCGACACCCGGATAGCTCAAGAAACTCATAAAATTTCGCGACAAGTTTAACGAGATAGGAATCTCGGGTTGCCGGAGTGAGGCCAGACGCTAACGTTGGCAGGAAGAGAAGAAGGGAATTTCGTAGGACGAGTTTTAAGAAAGTTGAAGCCCCTTGTGTACGTGTGTGTACGTGTGTGTGTACTTTCGCGTAAATTGTGCGGGTAGAATTTAGCGCAGGAAACGAGCGTGATTGCGTACCGCAACGGCGAAAGAGGATCCTCCAAAAAAGTTTTTCACTATTTCAATTTTCCCGCGCAATCAATTTAAATACAATTTCCTGCGAGCACTGACCCTTGAAGTGCAATCTTTTCGCCGGGACGAAATTTCAAAGCTGCCTGTGATGAATAATAAAATCGTCGAGTATAAATGTATCGAGTAAGCCCCAGGTGTTGTCGAGTATGTCATTGTTACTGATAATGGGAATAGCACTGACGCGACGACGGAATCAATACGCTTTTCCAACTCACGGCGACAAAAGGATTAGAGAGGAAAAAAAAAATTTTTTAGTTCCATGATTGACCGCAGGGCGGCGCACGCCCTCGGCGCTTCTCGCGAGCACTGCACCTTTGCCTGGGGTATATAAGGCGCGGGACACTGCTCTCCTTTTTTTCACCCGTTCTTTCGAGCTATTCTTTTTCTTCAAACTCCCGGCTGTTTTTTCGCATTGAACCTTTTTGTTCTTAATAAATCATAGAAACGTAATTATATGTTTAAAAAAAATATAAATAATGTATAAACAAATAAGAACACGTTGTGTTAAAAAAAAATAGAGGAGTACCACGATAATTCAAGTACATCCGTGGCACAATGAGCAAACGTTTGAGACGTGAATTTCCATTTATTCGCTCAGTGAAATAAATCTGGCGGGAACGTCGCACGTTTGGATGCAAAGAGTACTCAGAGGGGGGAGGGGGGAGGAGAGGGCAGAAAAATTGTCGTCCTCGTGGGACTTGATGAGAAAACGTGGCGGGCGTTCGCTATCCCGGATAAACCAAAAATTCGGAACGTTTTCATTTTTGGTGAGACACCAAGGGAATGACAAACGCTGATGGCACGACGGGACTAACATGAGACCTTTTTCTCGTGGATTTCTTTCAAGAAAGGTCGCAAGTGGCGCAATAAAAGGGGCGGTCGGGGGATGCTAAAATTCGCGTATTCTCGTGATGTTATTTAAGGGAACGTACGAGCATTCGCGATAGGTTATTTGACAAGCTTTACCGCTTGAATCCCTACCGATTATTACGACCGCGTGGTATATTCGTGATCCGACTACATTTCGTATTCCTCTCGGGTCTTTGGGGGCGTTAGAAATAAATGCAAAATTTCGCCAAGGAGACCGTGACGTCCGTCGCTTGGAACTCGGCTGACTGCAAACGGTATGAAAAGGACAAGACCCTCGATCCTCCAGCCGCCATCAACGTTTCCAACATCCGGTAGAAACCATGAAGGTTAATACCTCCTTTTAAAAAAAAAAGACAGAATTTTAACTGCCATTTTAAGGGGTTTCAAAACGACGGCTCGTTAAAAAAACGTAATTACGATGGTATGAGTAAAATGATTTAAAAATTGTTTGGACATTGAGAAATCATGGAAATACACCGTAAATATAATTAAAGTTATTTTGGAAAATCGTTTGGAAAATCCTTTCGAAAGAAACGTCGAAAAGTTTGTTCACATATCGTAATAATTTAAAGAATGAGAAATATGACATTTTCCATTATCCAAGATGAAGATTTCTTCGCTCTTTTGATGAGGAAAATTTTAAGGGGGAAGAAAACTGATTACGTGACCGTTTTTCTTTTGCTCGATTTTTTTTTTTTTTCGGTGTGAGTGCGACGAGAAGGTGAGAATTACGAACGAACGGACTTCGTGTGCACTCCAATTATCGCCCCGAGACTTATATTCATAACTGTACCGGTATTCTGTTATACCACTTCGAGTTTTTTTTTCCTTTCTCTCGTTCACGCTTCCGATTTTCGTTTTGGACACGGATGACGTTGACCCGCGATCAGTTCAATGCCTTCGACATTTCAGAATTGAAACTCGTTCGACGCGTTGCAAATAACAATCAAACGAGTAATCGAAAAAAATATAACAATAAATAGTAATTGAAAAAATATTGGATCGCAAGTGAAAACCAAGATTTTGAATCGTCGATTAATTTCATCCGCAATTGGATTTTTTGTTTTCTTTTTTATACGCGAAGGCAATAGTTCGAAATAACTTTAAAATTCGCGTCGATAATTGTTTTTAAATTCGCTTTTTCAATAAAAATACATGTCTGAAAAGATAGTATTAATTTATAAATATAAAAATACTTTCAATAAATAATAGTTATTATTTTTGAAGATAAGACTGCTTTTAAAAACTAATAATCATTTGTTTAAACAATAATAAATAAAAATAAATAATTCAGCTTTCAAATAAAGATGTACTATTAATAACTGCTAGAATTTTATGACAGTGAATATTATTTAATCGTGATTCTGATTAATCCTATTCGCGTTATTCGTAACTGCAATGAATTCGAAGGGAGCCAGGATGGTTTCGTTTGTATCGGTATTTAAAATACTTACGTAAGTTCGAACGACCCTAATTTCGAACAAACGAAAAAAAAAAATATCCCTCGCCAGTTATTTCGTGACTGACGAAGCGAAATGTGAATTTTTTAAAATAAATAAATAAAAATAATAGGAACAAAAAGAAAATAATCGATTAGTAAATAAAAAAAAACTTAGAATAAGAAAGAATTGATATAACTTAAAAATTTATATGGCACGTAAATAAAATAAAAGTTAAATTCAATTATTTTTTATAATATTCAATTATTTCTTCTACGTGCTCGAAATTTTTTTGTACTTTCAAATCCAATAAAAAGTAAGTGTATAATATTTTTTATTTATTATACAATCGCTTCTGATCAGTTTGACGATTATTTCAGACATTTAGTTATATCAACGAGAATCGATGGAGTTTTTTCGGAGCAGAGAAATTCTGAGATGGCGACACTTCTTCACCGACCTATACGAGCACTTTCGTTTCCCGAAGCGAGCACTATGGGGGTGAGTGAAAAATTCTACGATCACTATGATACGTGCAAAGTATTATTTGCATATACTGGCTATTTCAGTTTCCGAACAGAAGAATAATAATAATCCAAATGTCTTTTACGTACCCAAAAATATAATACAATTAGAAAATTAATTAAACCTTCAATTTTTATTTCAGTAACCTCGAACAATTTTTCGAAATTTTTGCAGCATCCTAACCCCTTAATTTCACGAATAATTGTTTTTTAATTAGTCAAACGAATATAAAAATATAATTCGTGGGATTTTTAATGGAGAATAATTTACGACGCGACGATTTTCGTTTTCGACTTGTTGTTTACCTTTCGACGAAGACAACACGAAATTCCAAAAATTATTATTGATACGAAATTGTTGATAGAAAAAATAACTTTTTGTATTTTCAATTAATTTCTCGACAATAATTTTGCGATATTCAAAGGGGAGAAAAAAAAATCAATATCCAACATTCTCGTTCAACTGAACCTGGAGAAACCCATATACACGTGTATCTCCGAATCTTTGAATTTTTAACACCATCCATTCCGAGGATCGTTCCAGTGAATACGACTTATAACTTACGTGTACGAATAGTTTTCGTGTCGGGGTAGAAAAAAATATAAAACTCCGTGAAAACTTCGGTCTAAATTATAAGCAAGTTTATCTCAAAAAAACATTGAACGTTATTGTTAGTAACAAAATGGAAATCGAAATTGAGTGAACTTATAAAATTTGTTGAAATTTACAAAAATCACTCAACATTTTTCCTAGCACGTAATAATTTGTTAATTGTAATTTTTTAGTCAGTTAAGTGTTTCGTATCAATTTTCACAACTTATCACATTGATAAATATTAGGTAATAATATATAATTTTTTTTTTTTTTATTATTGCCTTGAACAGATCTTCGTGGCACTTGCCGTGCCACTTGAACCTCCGAGAAATTCCGTTTCTTTGTCGTATTTTTTTGAAGCTATGTACGGGCTACCCCAAAATTCCACGGACTTTGAGTCTTACGAAGATCGTGGAAACCGGAAAAGAAGAGGCATCGACAGAGAGACGATTTATCGCAGCATCGAAAACAAATTTGCAAGGTAATTAATTATACTCGAGTAATTAACAGATAAATTGTAAAATATCGCTTGAAAGATCTCATTAAAAAATTCTCTAATAATAAACAATGAATTAATAATTTTCAAAAAGTACATTGTCAACAAAATTCTTTCGCGTTTTCTTTTATCATTCCACTATTTACTCTATCAAAATTTCTCAATTGATTTTTTTCACTTTTCAAGAATAATCTTCGGGAATAAAAAATCCATATTACTTTCGAAAAGTTTGTCGATAAAAAAAACGCGTTGATTTTTGCAATTATTTTTTCACTCTCGTAATTTTCACTTTATTTATGATTTCAACTGTTTTTCGATTTTTTAGTTTTAAATTTACGTTTATTATTTCTCGTTACAAGAAAAAAAAAAAACGATGTTATTCCAAAAACGAAGTAAAACTAGGGTTAAATAAAAGAAGATTCCAATAAAAAAAAAAAAAAAAATAGACAGAAATCAGTCACTAACAATAAATTTTCAAACCTTTTGTGTCGAAAAATGAATACTGCCCCCAATTTTGCGCAATAATAATCGTACTTTTTTTGTTTCGTTTTTGCAAAAAAGATAAGTATATTTGTCCTCTCTTATTTAATTTGTTTTTTTTTTTCATTTTTTTTTCATTTTTTTGTTCGTTTTGGTGAAACTGGACGAGAGACCAATTTGTGATTTATACACAAACGTGTAGCACTTGAACAAATGTTTTACTGTATGAGCATCGTTACAGTTCCCTCTCGCTATCCCGGTATTTCGTTACACCCTCGAAAATCCACGGTCTAGACTCGAAACTCCGTTTCATGAATTCCCCGTTGGCAAACACGGCGCATTACGTCGGTGTCCGCGTATAAAGACCCCGCGTCGCGTTGGACGACGAGAGGAGCCTCCCGATATACATTCGAAACATCAAAGTACCTCCGCAACCGGGCGGACACTAAATTTACATAAAATTTCGAGCAACGCGTTTCACCTTTTTTATATAAATATATTTTTTTTTGTAAATTCCACTCTCTCATTTTTATTTATTTTTATTGCCCCTCTCCTATTAAATTTTTACATCTTTTTAATCCTGCCTTATTCATTTTGCATTTTTTGGCTCCCTCTGTCATTTATATCATTTATTTTTAATTTTTATTTCTTTTTTTATATATATATATATATTTTTTTTATTTTTCCCTCGTTAATCTTTATTTTTTCCCCTCCGTTAATTTTTCAGTTAGTTTGATTTACCCTGCACTCTTAGCTTTTTATTTATTTATCTTTTTTATACGTTTTTTAAATAATTTTTCCATTAATTTTCGTTTTTCTTTTTTTTATTTCTCTTTTAAAATCCTTTTTCATTTGTTTTCGTTACGAATGTTTTTCTGCCTTGGTTTTGTTTTTTAATTACTGATTTTTATTTATTTGAAATCATTGTTTTTTTTTTTACATTTCTCGTTCTGATAAACGTATCTTTTTTTTTTGTTTATCGTTTTCTTCTTTCTGTCCTTTCTTCTTAGATCGGGATTACGTGGCAGAGGGTGTCTACTGAGAACGATCTGCGAAACGTCGGAATCTTCGCTCCACCATAACGGTGTGCTCGGCGATGTAATTAATGTCATATTTACGTGAGTGGCTCGAACGGAAATTCGTTTTCGCGACTTCCGGCCTCGAGAATTATTGGATCGTTTCTTCAATCCCCATTATTCTTTTAATTTTTTTTCTTCGAGAAGAACTGTCGTTCGAATTTTCGTTTGTTTGGGTTTCTTTGGTTTTACTCCTCATAATTTTTCATCCTTTTTCAAAACTCGCTATTATATTGTTTCGTTTTGTTTCAATGTCTTTGTTTTATTTTATTTTTACTTTCTCATTATTTTACCTCTATTTAATATTAATTTGTCCATTTCATTGGATATCCATTTTACAATGATAAATTGAAAGAAAAAAGAAATCATTTATTCCTAAAAATAACGTTTTTCAAAATTCGTCGTATCAATAATAAATCTCGGGGTAAAAATAGAATTTAAAAAGAATATATTTCTTTTTGTTTCGTTACGAAAACGAGGTATATCAGCGATGAAAAAATAAATAATAATATATAAACGAATAATAATAATAATAAATAATAACAATTATGATAATAATAATAACGAAAAAGAAGAAAAGTCGATAAAAGTCTCAGCCTGGAATGTAGCCTTTTGTGAGGGCGGTCCGTCGCGGAAATATCCTGAAAACTCGTTGAAATTTGCAAGTGGGTATGGGGGATCGCGAGCTCGCGAGGACTCATTGCAAATGCAGTAAAGTTTTTGGCAAGTCCTCGGGGGAAGTCGGGAGGTCGGGAAACGTCGGAGGATGGGAGGTGAGTTTAAGAATATCCCAGGAGGAGAACTGTGTTTACACGTGTCTCAAATTGGTGTACTTGAAGGAAATTTCATTGACGTCTATCCACTTGGCAGCGTTCTATAGGGCTTATAAAAAAAATGCTCGCGCAAACGTATGTTTAAACCTCGAGAATAAGGGAGAAATAAAAGGAGTGAAAGAGAGAGAGAGAGAGAGAGAGGAAAAAAGACAAAAAATGACCGTCAAGTGATTCTTCATTTCCATAAACAATCAAAAGATGAAAAAAATCCCATCGAAAGAAAAATACAAAAAACAGTAACTCTAAAAAAGAAGTCGATTATAAAAAAAAATCAAGGACGCAATAAAAAATGAAGCGAAATGAAGCCTCGTCGAAAAAAGGCGAAAAACCGTGACTGTTTATTAACCAAAAGTAATTTTTTTTTAAATACAAAAAGAGATGAAAAGACCCATTATAAACGCGCGATGAAAATAAAATTTATAAAAAAAAAGAGGAGTTTTGCGTATTTCTATGCAATTGAAAAAAACAGAAAGATATAAAGAACGAACATATATAAATACGAGTAAAAGTTAATCCACAACGCAAAGTATGATTGCGTCGAAAAAAATTAATCGACGAAACGCGAGGAAAAAAACTCGAGAAAAGTACAAAATATTTCGCAAAAGAAACGAAAAGCTGAGTACGATTCGAAAAAAAAATGCGAATTCTATTTTAACAATGATTTTTATATCAAAGAAATGTATTTATCGGCATCAAATTTATGATCAATCAAATCTCGTATTTAAAAAAAAAATAGGGATCTATCAAACGACACGTATCGTAATTAAATAAATATTTATATCATTATAAAAAAATTTCTAAGTTTTAAACAAACATATATATTTAAAAATGTATATTTAAATCAAATGAATTATTATTTACGCTAAGAATATTTTTGTATTCAAAAATATTGTTAATGCATTAAAAGAAACGAAAATAAAAAATAATAAAAATAAATGAAGTGAAAAAAATAAAATAAAATCTGGGATAAAATTTAAGTCGACGAGAGTAAAAGAAAAAGGATGAAGATCGAAGATTTTCACGACCCAATAATCGAGGATACTATGCAACCTGCATGAACAAAGTATGAAAAGGTACATAGTTTTTTTTTTTTTTTTTCAGTCCCTCGACATCGAGATCCGAAAATTTGCCACGTGACTATCTGGAGGCTGAGCTGGCTGGTCGCGCCGATCACTGTTCGAAATATTATTCAGACTGTCCCGTGGGCCTTTATGACACGATTGGAATTCTCGTGTGATATTTTTCATTCCTATTTTTTTTTTTTGTCCAGAAACTCGTGTTTATCGATTCCACCAAACAACGCCTCGTTAATTACGAAAGAAAAAAAAAAAGTACGATGTAACGGGAGCGCGTGAAACGAATAAAAAAAAAAACAACAACAACAAAAAAATAAAATCTCGTACCCGAGTAAAATCCGATCACCCACGAATGAGTGTTCGCACCGGCGTTACTTTTTCTTGATTTATTTATTATTTTTATTTTTATTATTTCGGCTTTGACAATGGCGCACTGCGCTCACAATCAAAAACTGTATGAATAAATAATTCTCGCGAAATTACATCGTAAAAAACGAAGGCTCGAGGACGGGAAGAAAAAATTCAACGAATGGTTTTTTCTTTTTTTTTATTCACCGTAAATTTGTTGCGACGAAAACGAATCTCGGCAAATCACATCGCACTGTTGTAAAAAAAAAAAATATCGAGGGCGTGCGATAAAAATTTGAACATTAATTTTTTTAACAATGCCGTGTGTTTTTTTTATTTGTTTAATTGAAAAAAATATATAAATTCAATATATATTCATATATATATACATTTAAATAAATATATTAATTCTACGGACAATTAATATTATTGCTATTGTTATTACGATTATTATTATTTGTCATAACATTTATGAATTCACAGAAACAATTATTATCAAAACTATTGTTGATATTATTGATTGTTTCAAGCTTTGTAAATTTTCACGACCAATTATTTATTATTATTTATTATTATTAATCATAGATATAAGGTTTGTTGAATTTCACAAGCAATTATTATTCTTATTACTAATTACTAATATAATTATTATTAATAATTGTTATAATAGTTCTCAATTTGTATTAACTATTATTATTATGATAATTTTTATAATTGTTATATTTGTTATTATTATTATTATTGTTTGTAGTAAAATATATAAAAAATTGGCAATGACGAAAAAAAGAATAAAAACGAAGGAAAAATTGAGTGCAGTGCGACCATAGCCCCAATGTGCCCACGTGGATTAAAAAAAAGAATCGTACGCCGCGACCGAATCGATCGAACGATTTGCATATTCTCACTACGGGGAATTTGCGTTCCCCCACCCCTTTGGCCCGACTGGACTTCCGATGACGCGATCACCGGTCACAACCCTCGATTTTATCCTCCATCGAATTTAATAAAAGACCTTAAACAACGCGGCACAATTTACAAAGTTTCGGGCAACTTTTAATAGTCATCGCTACATATGCATGAACACTGGCCCGTATTTAACGAGTTTTTCTTTTGCTACGCTCGCGGATACTCGGTTTTCTATTTTTTTTGTTGTTTTTTTTTTTTTTTTTTAATTGGAATTTTTCTCTCCCCGATACATCGTCAATCGTTCGAACTGATTCCTCTTACTTTGATCCTTCCATTCTTGCCCTTTTCCAACGCCCCTTTTTACCTTTTGCCTCTCGACTTTCACATTCGTTTCTCGAGGGAATTTTCCCGATTTTTCTTTTTTTTTTACCGGTTGTTTCATATTTGAATAATACCGTTTGATCTTGCTTTTTTTCTTCAGCTTTTTTTTCGAAATATTTCAGACAATTTTGGTTTAAAATTTTCCCTCGCGTTGTTTGTTTTCAATATTTTAAACTTCAAATATAATTTTATATTTATTATTTATATTTATATTTATAATAAATATAATTTTTTATTTCTGAGCAAGGAGGACATTTTTCTTCGAGTTTATTCGAATTTGATTACGAATTTTGTATGTATTAATTCTTTATCTTTTAATTTGTTTTTTTTTTTCACATCTATCGAGATATCCAATATTTTTCACGAATTCTAAAACTTCTAATGTTTATTCAACTGCGGAATTTTTGAAGCAAAAGATAGAAGGCTGCGCGAAAAATTAACGTTAAAAAAAAATAAGGAAGATGTTGAATTAAAAAAATTAAATATTAAAATAACTTTCTAAAAGGCTGCGAAATATTTTTGAAAAAAAGTAAGATGTTTTTTAAAAGTAAGAGATAGTAAAAAAAATGATATGAAAATCGATTTCACTGGATTTACTTTCGAATTTTTCAGTTACTAGCTATTTAGTATTTTTTGTTTGGGTTTGTTTGTTTGAGTTCTGATTTGTGTATTTCTTGTTTGGGTTTGTTTGTTTGGATTCTTAATTTGTATTTTTTGCTTGAGTTTGTTTGTTTGAGTTCTGATTTGTGTATTTCTTGTTTGGGTTTGTTTGTTTGGATTCTTAATTTGTATTTTTTGCTTGAGTTTGTTTGTTTGGGTTTGTTTGTTTAGATTCTTAATGTGTATTTTTTGTTTGGGTTTGTTCGTTTGAATTCTTAATGTGTTCTTTTTGTTTGGGTTCTGATTAGTGTATTTTTCGTTTCGGTTTGAATTCGCTTCACCCTTCGTTAATTTCTCTTTTTATATATATTTCCTTCTTAAATGCCTCAATACTCGCGTGAGTAAAAAGTGAATAAAAATTTTAGGGGATCGCCGAAGAGAGCGTTGTGACGGTGAAGAGGAGGATTACGCGAAGTTCGCAAATGGATCTTAAGAGGGAAGCCCTACCGGGAAATCCGAGCCAGCGAGACGGGCCAGGAGAAAATAATTAATGAACGTGTAACGAATCCCATACGAAACTCGTTAATCAAACTAATTCCCACGCGTTTTACACGAACGCGTATACATATCACGATTCGTTCACATTCCCGTGCCATTTCGTTTACATTTGCAATAATGATGAACGTAAAGCGAATAATATTATTCGGGTTTCGTTAAAAACAGTTGGTAACTCGAGGACATTCCGATTCCTGGTCTCTTTTTTCAATATTCAGGGAGCGATCGTTGTGCCGATTTTCTTGCCGATTTTCCTCCAACCGTTCGTCTAGTTTCCTGCCGATTATAGGACGCTAATGATTCGACGATTTTTCTACCAATTTCTTACCGATTTATGCCGATTTTCTTACCGATCGTTTACCGATTTCTTACCGATTTTCAGCCTACTTCCTGCCGATTGTTCGTCAAATTTTCTGACGATTTTTTTGCCGATTTTTTACCCTCGACCTGCCTATACTTTTACGATTTTTTTGCCGATTTCTCACCGATTCCTTGCCCGATTTACACGGATTTTTCTGCCAATCGTTCGCCGATAAACTCGTTAATATTCCGTCGATAGTTCTTCAATTTCTACTACCGATTTTCCTGCAAATTTTGAGCCGATCTCCCGCCTATTTGCCAGCCAATTTTCCGGCGATATTTCATCGATTTTTTTACCGATCTTTTTTCACTTCACTTTTATTATCCATTCCTACGAGCCCTGACGTTCCTGATTAATTTGAAAGTACGAAAAGAAATTTTGGCAACTCGGATACTAAACGAGATAGGAAGTTCCAACGTTGACAAAATGGCGTTGAGGTTCCGCAGTGTTCTAGAAACTGGATTATAGGTTAGGGCCATTATTCGGATTGATACCTCTCTCTATGTTTATAACGGAGTTTCACGTACGTAACGGAATGGCAGAGTGAACGACAAGGACCGAAGGAGGGACGGATCCGATGGAAAGTGCACGCTAAAATGCGATTCGTCGGAGAAAAGACAAACTCGAAGTGACGGAGGAAGAGAGAGAGGGTGGGAGACGCGGTGCTGAGGCTGATCCAAGTACCTACGCGACGTTAAAGGGACGGAATGGAGTAGATGGGGTCAAATTTGTCTGCGCTCTACGTAAGGGTAGCTCTGGTGAACGCATTGGGATTAGGGACTGGAAACGTGATGGAGTATCGATGGGTCGAAGGAAACGAAAACCGATAAGGCGAGGATCGATGGCACCAGCTAATACTGAGGAACACCCGCTCGTATTTCCACTGACATTTGTTTTGATTTTTTATTAGTCAAGCTTTTGGGTATGCCGAAGCGAAGGGAGCACTCTATACGTGGAAAAAAAAACGCGAATTTTTCGTTTCTCCAATGATTTTTTTTTTATTTTTTTTTTTTAAATACCGAGGAATTTTTTTTTACTTGTTTGGAAGTGGAGCACCATGACATTTTGAACAGCTATGTAATACTGAAGCACCATATTTTTTGTCAATTCTCGTAGTATGTTTGTTTGGGTTTGCTTGGGTTTTTTAGTTTTAAGGGGGTATTCGAGTGACTATAATTTTTTTATTAAATTGTTTTATTTTAATAAGAGTATATATATGTATATATATATAATATAATAATAATAATAATAAGGAATAATAATTTTTAAAAGGGGTAAATGCTACTTGCGATTTTACATGAATGATATATTCAAAAATTCTTATTTCATAAATATAACCTCGCTTCTTCAGACATTTCGTCGCCATAATATATTTAAAAATTGGCTATTTTGTCGTTTTCTCAAACTTCATACAGATATTTGTATAGATATCCAAATTTGGCACGTTTCGTTTGATGGAACATAAAATTTAGTAGCCTGATGATTAATTGCACAGGTGTTTCGAAGTAATGACACAGACGTCGTATGGATTTACGCACCCGGGCGAAAAAAAATCCTCGTGTTCATACTACACGCAAAGTAACGAATATCTTTGTTTTTTTTTTTTTTTTTTTTTGATTATTTATATCAACCAAATCAAGGAACAGTTCGCATTAGAAAAAACAAATTGCTGTTTTAACGTATTTCCGAGCAACTTTTCCAATTTTTTACTTCGTAATAATTTGTCTTCCAGTTCAAGGAATATTTTAAAAAAATGAGCAATATTCGTCCAGCGCGAGTTTGGTGTTTAACAATGTATTTAGAAATTTATTTTGATTTATATAAATTAATCTACAAATTTATTCCTAATTTTGATTCAGTATTTCCATCGATGTAATTTCATTATTATTAATTTAATTTTTTTTCAACTCGTTACTCGATCCTTTTTTAACGATTACTTTGAATTGCTCATTAGGAATATTCTAATATTGTCAAAATCATTTTTTGTTTGTGTTCCGATAAAGAAGCTCTCTTTTTTTTTAACTATGCATTCACATCACGTACGACGTTCGATTCGATCCGAATTAATCTTTAAGTATAGAGTCTGTTATTTACGTATCACTGAGTCATGAATCGATAAATTGTCTACGACAATTCGTAGGTTATAGAAATGTGCTAAGACCATTATTTGCTATTTGTTCAACGATCTTCAATATTCAGTATCTTTGCGTCGTTCATTGCTCTCGCGTTCCTATAAAAGCGAAAATATTACATTGACGATACCAGAGTTAGCACGATCTTTCGAAGCACGGTGTATGATCTTGAACAAACCTTGAGGTGAGCAACTTTCTTTCTTTCGAACAAAAAAGAAACCAATACTCGTGAATTTAAACTGAATTGACATTTGAAATTTTCGAAACACGAAAAATTAATAATCCTGCATACGCAACGTTTTAACGTTTCGAACAGATATAAATAATATTTTATGGAACTTAAGGATTTTAAAACGTTTATAAAATCGCAATATTTTTTCATACAATTTCATAAACATTTTCCTATGTATTTTCCTATGTATGAACAATTTACAGATTCATTTTTGAAATTTTCGTTTAGAAAAAATGCAAATGAATTTTTGAAATTTTCGTTTAGAAGAAATCCAAATAAATTTTTGAAATTTTCGATTAGAAGAAATGCAAATAAATTTTTGAAATTTTCTATTA
Organism: Ophioninae sp. A BG-2022a; assembly: GCA_030523105.1. NCBI lineage: Eukaryota > Metazoa > Arthropoda > Insecta > Hymenoptera > Ichneumonidae > Ophioninae sp. A BG-2022a. The sequence continues at coordinate 7,169 of JAPYZI010002517.1, read as the reverse complement.
GAAAAAATGCAAATAAATTATTGAAATTTTCGATTAGAAAAAATGCAAATGAATTTTTGAAATTTTCGTTAAAAAAAAATCGGAATTAATTTTTGAAATGTTATCTGAGTATGTTTATTTCGAAAACTCAAAAATAAATGATAAAATATTGAATTGTAGTATCCGTCATAAGAAAAAATGTTACGTACGCAATTTTACGATGAAATAAATTTTTCGTATGAAGGAAAATAAAAAAATGAATTATTGAAATATTGTTGCAGTGAAAATGTCCCGATTTCTTCACATCTTAGCGATATGCATAGCGGTGATAGCGACCGTTCAGGCTGACCTCTCGGTACGAAAATAAATGACGCATCTTCGATTACAATAATGCGCAATAATTTGATAACAATTTTATACGGATATTTTTTTCGTTATTATTAAATTACCAGAAATCGCCCCATAATCAATGCGTAGCTGCGGGATACGCAGGAGCTTGCGTGGTGAGTTCGTCTATTGATAACCTATTAGGAATATTCGAAAGTGAAAATAATTTAACAAATTTGACAATGGAAATCTTGCTTTTGTTTTTAGGAAGCGCCAGAGAGAGGAATTTTTCCTACGAGATGTTCAAACCTTATGTGCGCTCGTGCGCTTTCTGACGGCACTTATTTTGCTCGTGGAATTGGACGAGCTCTTGATGGAACATATTGTGGCTCGCGATTGGTAAGTATCGAACCTGTTTAAGAGGCTCGTTGTACCAATTTGGCCGAATTTCACAAAAATTCAGCGGAGAATGTCAAATTCATAAACGAACTCTGCTCATCAAATTTTTTGACTGAATAAAATAAAGAATAGTATTACAAGTATAAGACATAACGAAAACATGTAAAACAAAAATATTTTTGAACAAAACTATACAAAATATAAAAGGCATGACGAAGACGGCTCCGTCCACTTCGAAATTTGAAAACCACTATTCTCGAAAACGGCTGAACCAATCGGTACGAAATTTGTTGTGTGCATTGAAGACGATGGCACCGAGGGCCTCCTACTCGTAATTTTGCATAAAAATGTTTAATCCTTGAGAAATCGCGACGAGAAACCGAGAACACGCCTCCGTCCACCTCAAAATTTAAAAACCACTATTCTCTGAAACGGCTGAACCAATCGGTACGAAATTTGTTGTGTGCATTGAAGACGATGGCACCGAGGGCCTCCTACTCGTCATTTTCGATGAAAACGTTTCATTCTTGAGAAATCGCGATTTTAAGCGTTTCGACTATTTCTCTCGTACTCGTATGTCACGTGTTCGTCACGCCCTTAACTAAAATTGATCTAAACGAATTGATTTTCCAATTAATTAATTCATTTTGAACGAACGTCTATAACGATTACAAAATGTCTCCGCTCCGGAGACACCAATCGCAAAAGAGTTGCGTAATACTCCGGACAAAATTGTATGCGAACGATCTCTTCTATTCGTACAAAAAGATGGCTTCCAGTGTTCCGAAGCAACAATTTGTAAAAATCCCACAAATTTTTGTTCACCGTTTCTAATTCCAAATTGATATACTTTTTACAGCAATGTTTCCAAGGACAGTGTAACCAAAGTTCAGGGCGAATGATGGAGAGAGGAGAAGCAATGGGCTACATTTGTTTAGGAATGCCGGTTCGCAAACCCGAACAGCGCAGCGCTCAACTGCCGCCGCTCTATCATCCCCGTAACCCCTAATTTCGGAATCCGAACGAATTGTAACTTCCCTATACACGATAATAAACAATTTGATGAATCATGAGTTTACTTCGAGCACAAACGACATCAGGATTCCTGGCTCTTTCGCCGGAGTCCAATGAGACCGGAGCAGCAGGGGGGAGGAGGAGGGGTTGTCCACCGTTTCGTTTCTACTCCGAATGTTGATTGACCGCGGCTGATCGATTCGATGGCGACTCTTGGATTAATTTCCTTGAAAAGTTGGATTTCGTTGCGGAAGCAATTAGGTCACGTGTTCGATTGAACCGGAGATGGAGAAAGAGAACGAATTGAAGAGGTTAAGGTCGATAGATCGATCCGCTTGTGTGGACGGTGTGTGGTCGGTCTCGCGTGGTTTCCCTTTGTTCGAAGCAAAGGTCGTTTGGATTTTCGGGCAGTCGTTGAATATGAGGTAAAATGCAATTTATCTCGCGGTAACCCCGCTGGTTCTTCGGTCCCTGTTTCAATCGATTTCAATCCTCTTTTCCTCCTCAGTCGTTCGGCCATCTACCGCTGACTGTTGCACCCATGATTTCGGTTCTCCGATGGCACTACCTTGCCTTTTTTGTACCACTTTCTTTTGTGTAATTTGTAAAATGACTTCCGATAACCAATGGCAAATCGCAGGAATCAAAAGACCCGTGGTACATTGTTACATTTGGGAGATCGCTGGTTGCGGTTTGGGGAACCGTTATCCACTGGTAATATTGCCATTATCGAACTGTATCGTACGTAAAATTATTTCAATGCTCTGGACACATTTACAACCGTCACTGCACAAGCTTATAAAATCGTTTAAATTTCGAGCCACGCTACTCTTTTCTTTAAAGATGAATGAAATGGGAATAATTTTGCAGTGTCCATTTTTTTTATGTAGGGTATTCTTAAAATTCAATTTTTCAAATTAGAATATTCATAGACTTCTATATTCCAAACTAGAAAATTTATAGATTTAAAGTTTCCAAATTAGAGAATTCATAGATTTTAATTCTCGGTATTAGAGAATTTCTAGACTTTTATTTACCAAACTAGAAAATTTCTAGACTTTAATTTAGAAATTTTAATTCTTAGATTTCTCCATGCTGGAGAAATCTAAGAATTAAAATTTCCCAACCTAGAGAATTCCTAGACTTCAATTTTCGAAGGTAGAAAAATCGAAGAACTTAAATTTTCCTATAGGTCTAGAAATTCTCCAAATTAGGAAATTCGTAGACTTGAACTTTTGTAAATTAGAGAATTCTTAGACTTAAATTTTCCAAATTAAAGAATTCCTACACGTCAATTTTCCAAGCTAGAAAAATTCTTAGGCTTGAACTTTCCAAACTGGAGAATTCCTAGATTTTTATTTACCAAACTAGAAAATTTCTAGACTTAAATTTTCCAAGCTAGACAAATCCAAGATCTCAAATTTTCCAACCTATTGAATTCCTAAACTTCATTTTCCCTACCTATAAAATTCCTAGACTACAATTTTCTAAATTCGAAAATTCCTAGACTCCAATTTTCCAAGTTAGAGAAATCCAAGAACTTAAATTTGTAAAGTATAGGAAATGTTCAAGGCTAGAAACTTCTGGATCAGAGTAGTTCGAGAATTAAAATATGTAGACTAGAGAAAACATTTTCAGGCAAGGGGGAACATTTCTAGACGTAAAACTTCTTGAGAAGGCCTTGCTGAAGCTAAGGATTCAATGTTTTTCGTATCTTTTCTGGAAGCACCGAATTCAACCTCTCGTGCATTCGCTATCGTCCGAAATCGTATTTACATAACCTCGAAACTTCCGCAATTCGGCAAACACTTTCCGGTGCGTAAAAAGGGATTCCGAAAGGCGTGCCCGTTTCTTACGAACCAGCGCACTTCGTATTCCGTTCTCGATTCTTCGGTACGTTTTTTCTCCTTCTTCTTCTTTATACTACCTTCGGCGTTTCCGGCCAGAATAGTACCGACACGTATACATACATCAAGCGGTGAAACATGTATCAGTGAGTGAAAATGAAAGGGAGCGATCGACTGGGTTTTCATACTCTATACTCGCTTTCTATCAGCAATGGATGTTCCGCTTGCGCGAGAGCCTTCCTCGGGAACTGGTAAATCGTTTTATCGAGCTTTTCAGGAATACTCCAACGTGCGATCCACTTGCGATTGGGATTCTGGTCTGGTCGACCTCGAGTAACCTGAAAACTAGACTAAATGGTAGTCGAAGAAAAGTAGGGATCGTCGTTCGGAGCGACTACTGAGTAACTAATGGAACAAGATTTTCGAGCCTCGGACGACCTCAAAATTTCCAAACCACTATTTTCTAAAAGGGATCACCGGAATGGGTTTAAATTTCTGATGAGCATTCGGGACATTGATCCCGAGGACTTCCCACTCGCCATTTTGTCAAATTGTAAAAAAAAGATACAGTTTGTGATTACTCCGAGAGAAATGTTGAATTATTAACGATTGTACGCAATTTCCCTAAATTCTACGACCAGGAATCCCTTAACCTCAAAAAATAACAATATTCAAGCTTTGCTGCATCTATTTTTACGAATAAATGACAAAGATCAGTTACTTTGAAAAATTACACATAAATGTTTCAAACACGGAACGACAGAGCTCGAACCATTATCGACCGTCGCGACAATTCAGTTCATCGACTATCTCACGATCGACGCAGGGACTGCCGTTGTCTGTTTTTACCGACCGCGCTCGTATACTTCCGGAACAATTTGTTTTTTGACAGATCGGAAGCAGCAGCTATGACCTCGGACATCCGTACGCTTCACGCGCAGTTTTTCTCGTGACAAGAAGTCGAGTTCTAACGCGGTGTACTTTCCCTCAAATATTTTCCAACCGTTTCGTATTTTCCAACGCCGGTATAAATATTTTCCTACAAAATTGAAATTTCGTAAAGTGTAGATCACGGTGACGCTAATTGAGCATAATAGGAGGTTCAAAACTTGTGAAGAAGTTTCAAAAAATTTCTCGGCTGTTACGTGTGTTTCTAGTTAAAAAAAAATAAAATTTAATTTCGACAATACAATTATTAATAATCGCAAATCGATGTTATGTAAGTTTTTGTGTCGCGTTATGATTGTTCAGGGATTATATTCGTCCGTTTCGGCGATTAAGTACGGACGATGTCCGAAGATGTACTAATCCGCTAGATGGCGCGCACATTGGTCTACCGCTTCGGAACGTTACCGAATTTCCAACGTGCTGTATTTCGAGACCAAAAGCATATTGCCGTTTCGATTTTTGTGGATCCGTGATTCCAACCTTAAAATCACTGTTATTGAAATTACATAGTTTAAAGAGATGGCGACGTGGATGACTGTATCTATCGGTAACGTAGATTCCTTCGCGCGATAAGAGCGCCCTCACTCGTCAGCCAACTCGTTTTATTATAGCCGTCGAAGTATTTTATATACTTTACGGGTCGTAAAGAGCGAGTTATTATATCTTTGAACAGTATACCGCCTGGCGGTTGCAAAAATTTATTGACCAAACGAACGAACGTGAGGCTACGTTTTCAATATGCAGGTCACGTGGCTATCCAACGTATTTTTTATCGCGCGTAACTCGCTAACCCAAAAAAATATATTTTCACTATTACGCACTTTTATCAAAATAACAAAAATGAATATTTCCAAAAAACCAAGCATCGAGTAATGTTGAAGTAATAGCGACAGAAATAGATTATTCGATTTAACCAAACGAATAATTCATATTTGAAAAAAAAAAAACGTTGGATCAAACGCATCATCTCTGACCCGTCACGTGACACAGGGCAAACGGAAGTTTTGTTCCCAAAAGTGTCGCCAGGTGGCGAGCGTTCCACCAGCCCGTAAAAGAAAAACGACGATACGTCGTATCGTTAGGTTAGGTACGTATCGTTGGAGTTTCCATCGGAAACGGAGAGGTACGTCATGTACAACGTTCCAACGGAATTCCCAATGTTGCGGTGAATTGGTCCTCGATATCGTCGATCGAGAACCGCACAACGAATTTCGGGGTAAATAACGACGGAAGTACGTGACTCGTGTGGCGAAGACGAAAGAGACACGACCACGAATGACGCGCGATCGAAGAGGGCTGTTACGAAGCTCGTTTTCATCTATACAGTAGATTCTACTCGTCGCAGGGCGCCACAGTCGATCTAGCGTTGTCCAATACTGCAATATTCTTCGTCATTGTCACCACGTGTGCATAACCTTCATTTAACCTCGAATCGAATTAAACCTCAAGAGCTAGCGTTAAGGAGTGGATGCAGCGTGCTTTAGCAATGGACACAAAGTCAGTATCTCTTGTGGCGGCGCTGCGATCGAAAATATCGAAGTCATGTATATATATATATATATATATATTCTCCGTTTTTCCGTCAATTTTACATTTCTCGGACAAATTCGTGAAATTCTGCAGAATCGTTTAGGAAATTCTTGATTACCCTTTGAATCCCCATCTCTCGGAGACTCAATTTCTCAATACGTAACCGTAGTTCACACGTTTAGTAAATTTGGAATTTTATTTCTTGCGCTCCTGAGCACACGTGAATCATCACAATTTTCAACGGATGATAGAGTTCCGCCTAAAAGCGATACTTCTTTCAATCGATTGATTGAAATGTCCAAATTCATCACCTTATTCACCTCTAAGCCGACAACATTGTGCCTCCATCAATACTGCTCAGATGAATCAAAAGTTAAACAATTATCCAAGCGCAACGAAATCAAATCTGGAATATCTGTTCAAACTAGGAACACGATAAAGCTTCCAAAGAGGATCCTAACCAAGAATCGAAACAGTACAAAGAATACACATCTTTCCGTTTTTTTTTTTTTTGCTGTCGCTTGATTTTGAGAATCACCTTTCATTTGGCATTGTTCAACGACTCATCCGTGAGTACCCACTATCCAGGCTCGCTCGATACGGTCCACGACCTCGGAAAGATCCCAAAAAAGTGACACGCGAAAAAAAAACTGACTAACGCCGGGATTTTTTCCACTTAGGAATGAAATCAGCGATCAAGGTGGCCACATAGCGGCGCCACTGGATCAATCGTCCGTTTACACAGCGCTTGGTCCTCTTCACCTGCGAATAATAAGGGATCCTCGCCCAACGCAATTACGCGTTACGTATTGCGCGCGCAATTATTTCGTGATTCGTCTCGTCAAGCCGAGCGTACAAGGGATGAGGAGGGGGAGGAGTAAGAGAGGCGGCGCGAGTTTATATCCGGAGCTTCGTTTTCATCGCACACAACTGATTACATTAGTTGAAATAAATGAGCGCCCGTTGAAACTACCAGACCCCTTGTTTTTTTTTCTTCTTCTTCTTTTTCACCCCTTCTTTTTTCCCTCCTCGTTTTATTCCCGTTTCGTACCGTTCTCACTTTTTTGTTTCCTCTCGCTTTTTTTTTTTTCTTTTTTTCTTTTTTTTTTTTTTTTATCCTTTGTT
>JAPYZI010002516.1:0-22910 GCA_030523105.1 Ophioninae sp. A BG-2022a | reverse complement strand
AAAAAAAAAAAAAAAAAAAAAAAAAAAAAAAAAAAAAAAAAAAAAAAAAAAAAAAAAAAAAAACGAATAAAAACAAAAATTACACTTTCCGGCACAATTTTTTTTTTGAAAATCGAATGCCACGCCAACGACCGGAAACCAAGGTTTGGGTTTGTTTGGGTTAGTATTATTCAACGATTCGACAGTTTTTGAAAAAAAACAACGTCAAAAGGAAAATGGTCATCAACGGGAAAAGGTTAGTAGTTCTTTTTTGTACTCGCGGTGGGATGGATTTTGAATAATCGAAAGGAATCCAGCAACAGCACTCTCTGATATTTTCAATTCGACGAAAAAAACGATTAAAAAGAAAAATTACACTTTTCGGTACAGTTTATTTATTCCAAAATCGAATTCCACGCTGAAGACCGGAAACCACGATTCGGATTTGTTTGGGTTAGTTTTTTCGATAGTTCAACGGTTTTTTTTTCATAAAAACGCCGAAAGCAAAATGGCCGACAAGGGTAAAAGGTTAGGTTCTTTTTTGGACTAGCGTTGGGATGGATTTCGATGGATTTTGGATTTCCAGGTGGGATCCACACCTCGCGGTAACCCTCGCGATTCTGAAGAAGGCTGGATGCCTGGAAATTCATGAAGGGTTGCTTTTAGGGGGTTCGTTTGTAGGCACTAGTCTCGACCAATCGTAGTTCGCTACCCGACTTCGTTAAGGCTCGTACATTATCGTACAGCTTGGTTGAAACACACATACTAGCTTGGATTACGATTTCTTGGTGTTCGTGGGGTTGCATCGGTGATTGTACAAAGAAATGAAAGGGTGGTGGTGGAGGGGTTGGAGGGGGGCGGGCCTTGTGTGGGGACTGCGCAGTCCTCGATGACGTTACCTATCGAAGAAGTTAAGAAATGGGTGATGGCTACCGAGGCTTTACCCCCCAGGGGTGCTCCGCAACCTACGTTCGCCAGCCCGACACGCGACTTCCGGTTGAGAGTAGACGCGAACACGCCATCCCATCGGATAAACTCTAGACAGGAATTTGGATATGTATATATTTCGGGTTCGAATAAAGAGCACTGTACAATCCCGAGTACTCTCTCGACAACGTACTTACTGTTTTTGTTTCGTCGCGTACAGAACGAGCGATTATTTGAGCAATGTTTTATCAGTTATTAATTAATAATTTTTTAATTTATCAAATATTATATCTTTAACAATTATCAATATCGTTGCCGATCCAAAACGAGGTAAGTTTACTTCTCTCTTACCTGGAGTCCATAAAAAAAGAGTCAACAGGCCGCGCAAGGCTTCACCAATGACTCGCTTCGGTGACCACGTGCAAGACAATTCAACATTCGACGCGAAGATTTCACGTCTCTTCAACTTTCCCTGAAAAATTACTTTAAGTGGCCCCTCGGCTCACCTCGCCTATTCCTAATAAAAGGATTTACCAAACTTTACCGTGACGGCCGAGGCAAAAATCTCCAATGCTGTAATAAAGTGCCTGATGGTCAACTCATGTGACAAGGTTGTCGGTACGTCCTGTTCGCAAACGTCTTAATCTGTGATTGGTGACTGCTGAAATTCAGCTACTACCCTTTTCCATATTTTCTACCAATTAAATTAGTTGGGTTTTGAAGAAAGCGATTAAATTTCATTTCAGTACTAGGATTAGCTTTTTCGTGTCTGAATTACTCATACCACATTAACAGTCGTCATTGCGACCCAACACAGCACAATCACATCCATCGTCAAAACTACGCGGTCTGTACGTGTATCAATGATCATTTTTGCATACTGATCCGTATAAATCATTGTTATTAAATGATAACGTTCGTTTGAGTTTATTTCCAATTGTTTTCAATTAACCACGTTCACCACATTATGTTCAGGTCCGGGATTTCAACATCGCGCACAGTGTCGAATCATACGCGTTCGGTATCAGGATTTACGACCCTGGTTTACTCGTCATTAGTAAGTCAAGTCGCACTGTGAGTGATACAGAACGGTCGTGTCCATTTTTGTACGTCCAGTTGATAGAAAAAGTATTCAAACTGTTAACGCGAATTTTTTTTTGCCTTTTTTTATTCGTAATTGGTGGGAATTTTTGGTCAGTCTATTTCTTAACATTAGGGGAAACAGGCAAGATTAAATAATTTTTTTCGGGCGACTTAACAACAGGCTTTTTTTATTTTATAAGGGGATTTCAGAAAACTTACCCATTTTACGAATTTCAATATCTTTAGAAATGTGGTATCTTACAAAAATCTAGGGATGTTTAGTTATTATTTGTTTCAACATAATCTTAGGATTTTTATATATTTTGAGTTCTACAAAAATCTGAGAATTTTTACATATTCTATGTTTTACAATAAGCTGGAAATTTTACAAACCTCTTAATTAACAAAAAACTTGAGGACATAAATAATTTTTCGTTTTCACATTTACGAGATTTTTGAAAAAAGTCATTTTAAAAAAGAAATAGGAAATTTGAAAAAGGACGAGCTGGACAAAAACTCATCAACGTTCTTTCACACTCATCTTACAGAATTATCGATCTTTATAAAAATCTTTTTCTTTATTTCTTCTTTATTCAAATTTTTAGATATAAGAATCTAAAACCGAATAGAATTATTTTTTAAATGAACAATTAATTAATTTTTCAAATGAAAAATGCATTAACTCTTTTAATGAATAAGGATTCATTATTTAAAGAGAAATGAATGAATTGTTTTAAATTAAAAAAAATTATTTTTTTTTTAATGAAATCGCTTGGATCGTTAAATAATCCGTAATAAGTTAACAGAGTTATTTGCCGATCTCGAAATCGCAACGTGATCGGCATCACGATGACCTTAAAGAGAAGTTCGCCTTGACCGAAATCTCGCTATCTATTTTCAAATAAACTGCGCCTCGAAATTGCGTTAATCGCATTGATCGCGGTTATCAAGTGTTAAACGTACTAGTATACGCAATTGATACAACGAGACTATTCGGGTGCCTTATATTGTGGGATATCGAGTGAACCCCCCCCCCCCCTCAAAAAAAAACTATTTGCGAAAATGATCGGATAATTATGAAGACTTATTGATTGATTGCACAGAACCAGAATGGTCTAATTATATCAGGCAAAACAACTGTAATGATTAAAAAAACATATATATATATTTTTTTACCAAGAAAAATTTAGTAAAATTGATTAATGCTTGAAAAAAAAATTGAGTTCTATTTCTACACGTCCTCGAAAAAAGATAGAAAATGTTAAAATTATGAAAAACTACTAATTAATTATTCAGAATTATATTTATATATATTTGTAAAATAAATTATTACTTTCGACGAAAAAATTTATAATTGCATTTCCATAAGTTTCTTCGAAAAAGAATTTGAAAAATAATGAAACGTTCATGCAGAATTATTAATTAATTATCTACAATTATATTTAATCATTTTTGCAAAATGAATGATTACTTATCTACGAAAAAAAAAATCGAAATTTGATTCCGACAAGTTTATTTAAAAAACAAATTTCGAAAATGGTTAAATAATTCTACAGAATTATTAATAATATAAATAGAATGAAATTAGACGAGACAACTATAATAATTCTTGCAAAATAATCGAAACAATTGGAATTATTCTGAAACGTTCTCCAGATAAGAACTCATCCATATAGGTGTATGGAAAAACATATCTACTATAGTCTCTATTTTTTATGCATTTTTATCAGCCTGCCACCATTGAATACAAAGTCTTCGTGCAGTCTCTCTCGAAACGCCGCGTGGGATTGTTCTATCTCGGGTTCGCGTTGCAGCAGAGGTTCGTTTGAAAAAATACAAAAAATGCGATAGCGATAGTGGAATGATAAACCAAAAAGTTAGTGATAAAAAGTGTTTTCCAAAGTTCCGGATAGGATTGGTCGTTTCAGGCAGTTTACAAAGCCCGGTATATAAATTTGGCATTATTCGACGACGTTATCGAACGACAAACGTAAAACAAAAATGTATATATATCGGGTGTCCTATGTTAATTCTGATTTTTTTCGGAAAATATTGCTCCTATCAAATATACTGTCTAACAAAAGTTTTAGGGTTTAAAGGGGGACGTTTGAAAAAAAAATGTTGCCCGATCCAAAATTCAAAATGGCGGAGTTAAAATGCCCGACATGTTTTTTTCAAATAGAAACATTCCTTTTTTTTATCACCAAAAAATTTGATAGCTCAAAACCAACAACTTTTGCTGGAAATGTTTTTTGATAAAATAGATCATTTTAAAGTTAGAACGTTATCAAAGGAATACTTAAAAAAAGCTGTTTTTTCAAATTACCTTAGTTTCTAAGTTTAAGTTTTCCTGTGGCGAACTTTCTGGGTGCGTCGTTTTGTATTTTGGATCGACCAAAATGATTTTTTTTCTATTTGCTTCGACACCTGGTATATGACGCGTAGAGGCTCGGCAATACTTTTGGAGGTTACGAAATTTTTATCACTCGTGAATTAGTAGTGTATCAAGATTAATTACAATAATTGATTTCTTTTCAATGTTTTTTTTTTTAATTGGACAAAAAAGATCGAAAATTATCAAAAAATTGGGTTAACCCAAACACAATTGTTCGCCAAAGTTGAAACATTTAAATTTACGTCGAACGAAGAACCACACACGAAGAGATAAGATTGCACGTGGGCTAATCGTAATCGCTTCGCTCTTATCGTTCCCCTGTCACTTCACTGAAAAGTTAATTTTTTCGTCTGTAAAAATCGGTCACTGCTTTCCGGACAGACTTTGGATGTTGGTGGTCGATTCAGTTCACGAGGGAGAGAGTTTCTCATCTCTGAAAGTGAAGCCGTGACATTCGTGAACTTTTTTATATATATATATTTTTTTTATTACGAAAAGACAATAATCGACGAAAATCCAGTTCGATATGTTTGGATTGTCGCGAAAGTTTTGCCTCTCGGTGACACGACGACCGGGTTTGTTATCCTCGAATGGCCGGGATTTTATTTTTTTCGAATCTCCGAAATGGTGGTCGACGTCCGGTCAAGGTAAGTGGTTTTTGGTCCATTCAAGCGAAGAGTTTTCTGGACGAGATTGATTATCGAAAAAAAAGACTTTTTTCAGATTTTTTTTGAAAATACTGATCAACCAATCGAAATAAGGATTGGTGGATTTATTTATCATATATATAGGTCATAGAATCGATTTTTTGTTTTACGATATAATACGAAGAGGATCTGTTACAAGAAAAGATGGATATTGTATTTTATCATTCATTTATCCATTTTGCAACTTGCAGAAAGTCCAGATGATTAAAAGTTAGTAAAAACAGTTTTTATGGGTATATACAATAATTGGTTAGTTGTTAATTAATAATTTTACATATCGCAATTGTTAATCGAGTGCAAAAATCGTGCGGACTTCGCAAGCCAACCTGATGTAGATTAGGAAAAAAAGTGTTCTTTTTATATTCGTCGCCGGGCCGCCATATTGGATTTTTTCGTGAAACAAAAAATGTATTACGGAACTTTCAGATGTGTATAAGAAATCCTCCAATTTTTGTTTCGATAGCTTTAACAGTATTCTCAAAAAAAAATCCTCAAGAAATCAGTTTTTAGGCTTTTCATGGCCTCCCTCGGCCTTCGTAGGCCTCAAGTTTGTGACACAGTTTTCCAACGATTTTTGACATTTCTCTCGGACATTTTTTGTTTTTTTTTTTTATTAATCAAAGAACCATCGAACGCCAAGAGTTTTTCGGATTCCAAGTCGAAAGTTGACAGCGCGTCCAAGCTGTCAAATATATCGAATTTGGAAGGCTTCTCGTATGCTCGTCAAGAGGGCGAAATTCCGTTGTTGGACACTACGATAGGCAAAGCATTCGAATCCGTGGTGAAAAAATGGTCCAACCGCGACTGCGTGGTGTCCTGTCATCAGGGTGTGACAATGACGTACGAGGAAGTTCTCCGCAGGGCTGATAAATTGGCAGCTGGTTTTTTGAAGCTAGGTCTTCAACCAGGTGATCGAATAGGATTGTGGGGACCAAACGAAATCGAGTGGTTCATCAGCTTTATTGGATCGACCCGGGCTGGCCTAATCATGGTCGCACTCAATCCCGCTTATCAGCAATCCGAAATCGAGTATTGCCTGCAAAAGGTCAATGTACGAGCTGTCGTATCACCAAAAACGTTCAAAACACAAGTCTATGGAGATATGTTGATCCGAGCTAAGAAGAACTGCCCCAGTTTGGAACACATCATCATCCACTCCCAGGATCACGTGCCGTGAGATATCACTCTTATCTATATTTTTATATCTCTAATATACAGGGTGGGAAAAAAGTTTGGAAATCCCTGAAAATTGCCAAAGTTTTCACACAAAAAAAATATATTCAAGGTCTTAAGTAGTTTTTAACGAGGAATCCACTGGTAAACTTCAATTCGACCTTGAACCTCATTATCAAGGTCATATCAAGGTCAACTTTGATTTTTCAATGGAAACCTCTATTTTTCACTTGGACTATCAAAAGAGTGGAGAATTTTACGTTCAAATATGTACTCGGGCTGTTGATCAGATGTGACCTTGAAACTGACCTTCAAGGTCACACCGAAGGCTATCCAAATTTAGTAAAGAAAGTCGCAACAGGAAAAATCTGGTTTTTCTATCCGCACTTGCACATGAATACCAACTTCACACTCCAGCATTTTTAAAAAATCCTTTCTTAAGGGGGTAAAATCGGGAGTACAACTTTTCGTGGTAATTTTTTCATCTTCACGGTAAAACGCCGTGAATATCGTCGGCTACGAATACAGTATAGCGTATTTCGGCCTTGAAAAAAAAGTATCCTTTAAGGGGTTGGAAAAAAATGGCAAGAAAAATGGCTAGAAAAATTGCTAGAGAAAAATCGCTAGAGGAAAAATTTAGTTTTTCCGTTTGCACATAAATATCGACTTCAGACATCAGCGATTTTAGAAAATCATTTCTTAAGGGGGTAAAATCGGGAGTGAAATTTCTGGTGGGAATTTTTTTCATTTTTAACATAAAGGCGTGGCGAAGTGTTTCTATGAATGAGGCTATAAATTCAGCATGACATATATCGAGCTTGATAAAAATCATCCCCTAAGGGGTTAGGGGTAGAAAAAAGTAAATTCCATTCTAATTTCGACGCGGACGAGGTCACAAGTAGGAGCTTAAAGTTCGTCACGCGTGAAATGATTTTTTTAATTAATATTTTTATAATCCCGGAAGTTTGGGGACCCTTGGACTTACTCACAGTATCAACCCTTATTATTTAAGAGGGCTCGCTCGGACCTTTCTGATTCATGAATATCGCGTGTTCGACCGCAACATCGACGTCTACGTATGAAAATTATTATCGAGTCTTTCTTTTCCCCACGTGAAACGGGTTAACCACTTGTCGTGACAATTGTGTCAAGCCATCTACGAAGGCCATTCGGTCACACGGTTTTTTACAAGAAATCTCGTTTCTTTTTGCTTTTCGTTCGAGACTTCGAAGCTTTCAGCGACCGATCATATTTTATAAAAAAAAAAAATCTTGAAAACTCGTCGACGAGTCAAATCCCCTTGAAGACGTTAAAATCGTTATCTATTTTTTTTTATCAAGTTTCATAAAAAAAATGAACAAGAGACGAAAAAAAAAATTCGATACATTATATCGGCTACGTTTTGATTTACCTTTTTTTGTTATCGAACGACTTTTTTGAAAATTAGTATGTCCATAGGTGCATACATTTTTTAAAAAATATATATATATATATATAGATTTTTGGAAATACGATATCTTTCGGTTGAGGACGTTAAAAAATCCCTTTGAAGACGTTAAAATCGTTATCTTTTTTTTTTTACGAAGTTTTATAAAAAAAAATGAAGTGACGAAAAAAAAAAAATTCGATACATAATATTGGCTACGTTTTGATTCACCTTTTTTTTGTTATCGAACGACTTTTTTGAAAATTAGAATGTCCATATGTGCATACATGTTTTTAAAAATATTTTTTTTTTTTTTGGGAAATACGATGTCTGTCGGTTGAAGACGTTAAAAAATTTTCTTAAAGACGTTAAAATCGTTATCTTTTTTTTTTATGAAGTTTCATAAAATAAAAAATGAAGTGACGAAAAAAAAAATTCAATACATTATATTGGCTACGTTTTGATTCACCTTTTTTTTGTTATCGAACGACTTTTTTGAAAATTAGAATGTCCATACGTGCATACATGTTTTTAAAAATATTTTTTTTTTTTTTTGGGAAATATGATGTCTGTCTGTGGGTTGAATATCGATTTTGAGCAGAGCTGCATTAAGGAGCGCCCGCGAGTTCCGATTGAACTGATTGATCGCCTTGCGGTATTTAATGGCATTCTCCCGGTGCAATTAGGCTAATGGCTGAACGCGAAAGTCGGTTCGCACGTAGTTAAATTTTGCTTGCTCTGGGCGGATTGTAAACGTTGAAAAAAAAATCGATGAAAGTGAAAAAGACTTTCTCACTCTTTCGCAGTGGTACGCGTCGTCTCGTCGATGTCGAATCACTAGCGAACAAGTCCGAAGTGCAGGCCATTGGTGCAATGCAGAATGAGATATCACCTTTCTCCGGCTGCAATATTCAATTCACTTCAGGAACTACGGGAAAAGCAAAGGCCACCCTAATCTCACACAGATCCCTAATAAATAACAGCAGACTGGTAAGAATTTATTTATTATTATTTATTGATTATTTTTATTTTATTTTTAAACTGATCATTATTTTTTTTATTTCGACGAATTATTTAATTTTTTTTTGTTACATTATTTTTTATATTTATTTTTTTACTTACAAACTGTATTTTATTTTTTGGTTACTTTATATCTTATATTTAGTTTTAAACTATTTAATATTTTTTCATGTCTACGAATTATTACATTATTTTGTTACATTATTTTCTTGTATTTATTTTTTTATTTACATTATTTGTTATATTTATTTCTTTGCTTGCAAACTATTTGTTATTATTTTCTGTTTACGAACTGTTGATTCTTTTTTTGGTTACTTAATTTTTTCGTCTACAAAGCTCGATCCCAATTGTTTACTATCCAACAAAAAATGTATAATAAAAATGTATTATGTAAAATAAAATCATCACTCTGTCCAGTTATTTTTTAATCAGTAAAATTAATTAGTTTTTTTTAAATAATAACTTAATAAATGAATTATGTTCCATAATAATCAATTAATTATTATATAATAAATAACAAATAAATTCCATAATAAATAAATAAATAATTCCATAATGAATAATGTCCATTCTTTTTTAAATCATCAAAATTAATTTGCATTTTTTTTAAATAATAACTTAATAAATCATTGATTAATTATTTAAAAAAATGGTAATTAATTTTGACGATTAAAAAAATATGAATTTCATCGCTTTCAACACCGGATTGATAATTTTATCGAGTTTTCGAGTACGAGTTGAGTGATAAAGTTTAATTATTTCAAGGCTGCACACAGACTGGGGTTGTTCGACGATCATCACAAAATTTGCATGAACGTCCCCTTTTTTCACGCCTTCAGTATGGTCTTGGGTCAAATGGGTGGTATTCAATCGGGGGGGACAATCGTCCTCGAGGCACCCACGTACAATCCAAAAACTTCCATCGAAACCATAATCAAAGAAAAATGCACGGTTGCTTATGGAACCCCAACGATGTGGGTAAGACTTTCGGGTTTGTTTGATTATTTTCTTGTTCAATTATTGTTTACCTGCTTTGTTTTATTTTTTTTTAAACTTTTTTTGCGTTAATATTTTATCGTTTATTTATTGCTTAATATTTTTTCGATCAGTGTTATTTTTATTCGTTAAATTGTTTTTTCTGGCGAAAAATTTGAGTGAATTTTGAGTAAATTTTGAGTATAAAATTAAAAAAAAAACCTTTGTCCTCAAGGAAATCAAACATTTTTTGGACACGCATCCAGAAGTACGAAAGGTTCAAGAAAATCAATTTCGCCATTTTTTCGATTTTTTTTTTACACTTTCAATATCATAATTCTCGATTTTAGATAAATATGCTGGATGCTCGGGAGAAACTACAGGCTAAAGTTGATACACTTCGTTTCGGCGTTACTGGTGGCGCTATAATCCCACCGGAAGTTGTGAAAAAGATCAAAACCGATCTTCGCTGCGAAAGAATTCAAGTAAGACACTTTTTTTTTAAATTATCATTCAAAAATTATCATTTTATTGAAGATTTTTTTTGTTAATTTACGATTTTTTAAATATTCGAATTTTCGTAAAATTATAATTTTTCTAAATTATCATTTTTTTAAATTATCATTTTTGAAATAAGAATTTCTTTTTACATTATAATTCTTTCAAAACTATTTTTTTTCTAAATGATAATGTTTTTAAAAATAAGAATTTCTTTAAATTTATGTTCTTTTGAAGATTTCAAATAAATTAAATTTAGCGAATTCAAGTAAGATGTATTTAAAAAAATTATAATTCAGGAATTATTATTTTTTTGAACATTCTCTTTAAAATTGACGATTATTTAAATATTCTAATTTTATTTAATTGATAGTTGTTCTAAATAATCATTTCGTTAAATTAACATTTTTGAAATAACCATTTTTTATTAATTATAACTTTTACAAACTTACTTTTTTTTATAAACGATCATTTTTTTTAATAAGATTTTTTTTTTTAATTTATCTTCTTTTGAAAATTTCACATAAATTAAATTTAACAAATTCAAATAAGATACTTAAAAAAAACGATAATAAAAAAATTATAATTATTTGTAAAATCTTAAAAATTTCGCACAAAAAAAAAATAGGTGCTTATCAATAGAATTCAGACAGGACATAATTTATTAAAATAAATAAAAATTAAAAAAAATATATATATATATATAATATCAATTTCATAAAAAACGATATAAAATGAAAACAACACGATTGTTCGATTAACCAAAATGTAATTAAACGAATAAAAGAAAATTATGAAGTTTATTAACTTGAATGATAAATTTTTAAAAATTAGCATTTAAAATCCAATAAATTTCTCAAGATCGTTTATCGTTCAGCGTTCTCCATTAATAACGAGTGTGTTGATCGAATAAATTAGCGTTCTAACGAGGAACAAACGGACGTTACAAAGTTTCTCGTGACTTCTGTACGTAGGAGAAAGGTGGATAGGTGAACCCTCGAACGATGAGAGAGGTCGATGACTCTAGGGGCCATTCATCCCTATCTATGCACATATCTTTCGAGAGGTCGGCAGACCTCGTGTGCATATTTAGCCCTTACATATATATATATAGATATATAGACACAATAAGCAATCGATATTTAATAAAAATTTGATTTTTAATATTTTTTCATTTTTATTAATCTTAATAATTTAAATAAAAATCAATTTTAAAAATATCAAAGATCAAATTTTTAATAAATATTGATTTTCTTATTTTTATTTAAATTATTAAGATTAATTTTTGAAAAATGTATAATTATATATTCTAAATTTTAATTAAATAGGTACAAAAGCATTTCCATGATCGGAAGAATTTAAATAAAAATTTTAAAAAATATTAAAGATCAAATTTTTAATAAATATCGATTTTGTTATTTTTATTTCAATTATTAAGATTCATTTTAAAAAATGTATAATCATATATTGTAAATTTACTTAAATACGTACAAAAACATTTTCAATAATCTTAATAATTTCAATTTAAAATAATTGATATTTGTTTAAAATTTGATCTTTAATATTTTTGTTATTTTTATTTACGTTATTGAGATTAATGAAAATATTTTTGTAGACATATATATATATATATATATATATATATGTATTCTTTTTACGAATGACTGCGTTTCATTTCTTAAATAAATTGATCGTTTTAATTAATTATTAAAATATCATTAATCCTTCGAGCCTGAATTATTCGGAATGAAAATGTTTTTTATCGTGTCGCAGAGTATTTACGGGCTTACGGAAACAACCGCTGTCGTGTTTCAATCATTACCAAATGAAAGTATTCAATTGACAGCGGAAACCGTGGGTCGACTCGCCAATCATTTGGAAGCCAAGGTTAATATAATTTTCTTAAGTCTTGAATTTATTTGCTTTTGGTGAGAACAAGAATAAGTGTTTTTCAATATTGACAATTTTATATATTCATCACTCTCTGCCTTTTGTTTTTTTTTTACGTTGTCGATTTTATATTTATATAATATTATAAATAAATAATATTTATTTGTAGTATTTATTTTGTAAGAAATAGTATAAATTTGATTTTTATTGTTAATTAATGTAAATGATTTATTATTGTATTATTCGAGTGATGAAGATTTAATAAAATGAGTCTGTAAATAAAAAATTAAAAAATAAAAATAGAAAAATACATTTTACAAAATAAATGTTAAAAAGGTGTGGTCATTTTTAAAAATTCTAATATGGATTTTATTAATTTAGCATGGATTTTAATCCATTTAAATTCATTTTATTTATTTAAAATGGATTTTTATTCATAAAATCCGTGTTAAAATTCATTTTAATATGGATTTTATTTATTTTTGAAAATTAATAATTATTCATTTAAAAATTGCTCGATTAAGGTCGTCGATGAAAATGGATCTGCAGTCCCCCTTAACACACCGGGAGAATTGTGGGTCAGGGGTTACTCAACGATGCTCAAATATTGGGGTGACGAAGAAAACACTAGGAAAACAATAACCGACGACGGTTGGTTGAAAACCGGGGATCAATTTATTTTACAATCCAATGGATATGGACAAATCGTCGGGAGGCTCAAAGACATGATAATCCGAGGAGGCGAAAATATTTTTCCAAAAGTAAGCAATTAATCCAATTTTTTAATTATTCTTTTTCACGGTTTAACAGTTTTGCAAACATCGAGAACAAATATTTATAATAACGTGGATTATTATTGCAAATTGCAATGAAAATTCTTGATGCAAATATTTTTTCATATTATATGTTTTTATTCTATTTTTTTCTTATTTTGGTTTCAAAAAGTTTCATTTTATTATTATTGTTTTATTTAATTATTTTCTTTTGCTACATTTCTTTGCCGTTTTATTTTATCAGTTAAATTTTTTTATTGTTTCGTTGTTTATTTACTTGTTTTTTTTTTATATTTGGTTTGGGTTTGTTTTAGTAATTTTTTTATATTTTAGTTTTATTGTATTTTTGCTATTTTATTTTTTTATCGTTTTTTTTCGTTTTCTTGTTTTCAATTTCTCGTTTTATTGTTTATAAATTTCTTTTTGTATTATTTATGATTTTTTTGTTTTATCGTTTTATTATATTTTCGTGTATTATTTTCTTGTTTTGTTGTTTTATTGTTTATAATTTTCTTGTTGTATTCTTTATTATTTTTTTGTTTTATCGTTTTATTATATTTTCGTTTCATTATTTTACGTTTTTTTTTCCATTATTATTTTCTTGTTCGATTATTGTCTACCTGCTTTGTTTTATTTTTTTTACTTTTTTGAGTTATTATTTAATCGCTTATTTCTAGCTTAATATTTTTTCGATCAGTGTTATTTTTATTCGTTAAATTGTTTTTTATTGGCGAAAATTTCGAGTGAATTTTGAGTAAATTTTGAGTAATAAATGTTGAGTTAAAAAAACTTTGTTCTCAAGGAAATCGAGCATTTTTTGGACACGCATCCAGAAGTACGAGAGGTTCAAGTATTTGGTGTTCACGATGACGTATACGGCGAAGAAATTTGCGCGTCCATTCGTCTCAACGATAATTCGAAACTAACCAAAAACGAGCTCCGAGCGTTTTGTAAAGGAAAAATAGCTCATTTCAAGGTACCGCGATACTTCGAATTCGTGAACGATTTCCCAAGGACTGCAAGTGGCAAAATACAAAAAATGAAAATTCGTGAAGATTTGGAGGATCGCGGTATCGTACCTAAAAAATCTAGTGCAAAGTGACTATCCGTTAGTTAAATTAAAAACTGAAAACGTTATCATTAAGGGGAATGGTCGAGAGAAATAACTGTGATTCAGATTATTGTAATTTTACAAATATATGTATTTTTCTTACTGTACCAAAAATCGTTGTACGCTTTTTCGAAAATTCCGTTTTTTCGGTATTTCGAGAATTTTCAATGAGCCCGCTTGGCTCAATAATTTCGTACGAGGTTTCGAGCATCGAAATAAAAAAAAGAAATTAATTTTTTATTGTTACCTTAACGATAAAAAATTTTGTAAATAATTTTAACATTGTTGCAAAATAGATTTTCATTAGAAAAAAATATATATTTGGATATTCGTTTAGGCTCGTATTAAAAAAAATATATTTCTTCGGGTTTTTATTTTCCAAAAAAATGAATTTCTATTTTTTTTTGGTTTGTATTTCATAAAGTATATATATTTATATATATACATATATATTTATTTATATATTTGGTTTTTTCTTTGGGTTCGTATTTTATGAAAATATATTCTGATGTTTGTTTGAATTCGTATTTTAAAAAAAATATATATATATATATTTCTATGCTTCTTTGAATTTGCATTTTTCAAAAATTAATATTGACCTTTGTTTGCGTTTGTATTTTGGAAAAAAAATATATATATATTTTAATATCCCTTTGGGTTCTCGTTTACCATAAATGTGTATTTTTTTATATTTATATATTTATATTTGTATGTTTTTCCGGGCACGTATTTTTCCAAAAATATATTTCGATGTGTTTTTTTTATTAGTATTTTTCAAAAAAATCTATTTGTTTAATTCTTTGAATTTTCATCTCATTTTTCAAAATATATTTTATATTTTCAACGTGGACGAAAATTTTGCACTAAAATTCTCGAGAGAATTATTTCTACGATGGTTTTCACAAATAACTAAATATGTATCAAATCTTTAGAAAAAAAAATGCAAATTTCATTTTTTGCTTGGTAAGCACAATAGGAATAAAAGATCAAATTAAAAAAAAACAGTGTTTAGATAAAACGATAATTATCGAGAAAAGCATTGGTGCACAGTTAAAGAAACATTTTTTTTTCGTTTTTGGCAAACTTTTTGGTGCGTTTGATGTATTTGTTTAAACAAATTAAATCCGTCATGGAACAGATGTCCATTAAGAAAGGTGTTTAAACGTGAAAGGCAATTTTTGGGCTTTTCGAAACAATCGTAAGAATTAGCAATAAAAAAAAAAAAATAAGATACGTATAATATAATGTTACATAAGTTATACTCGATCTATTTGATATCGGTGAGATTCTCCATGAATAAAATCTTTTGCTGTAAATCATAAATGTCTGATGAGATTTTTTTTTTCAAGCATTTCATGCTGTTTTTTTTTCTCAAAAAGAGAGAGAAAGGAAGAGAAAGATAGAAAGAGAGAGACACGATGTTGAAATTTGCATCTTTGGAATGCAACGAAAGTTTTGTGTCGACCGAATTTTTTTTTTTTGCCACCTAGAATGGATTAAACGAACAATTGTTTGGGTTTGTTTGGGTTTGTTTGGGTTTTTCGAGAAATTCAGATTTTTAATCTACAAAAAATATTTCGATTATGAAAAATCGAATAAAAATGAAATAAAAATCAAATAAAAATAATATAAAAATGAAATAAAAATAATATAAAAATGAAATAAAACGGAAATAAAACGGTAATAAAAATCAAAACTTTCGTCAATTTCGAACGGTGCAAACTTGAACTCGTCGCGGACGCGAGAATGCCAAATTTGGAATGACGTCATTATGATGACTACGCGACGGACTCGTGATGTCTGGACTCGGTGCACGGGCCCTTGGTGTCGTCGGCACAGGCGCATGTTCTTCCACCGAGTCCGTCGGGCAAGCACAATTGATCCTTGTGGCATCGCCCGTTCTCGTACTGGCATACGTTCGATACTGCCAAAATAAACGTTTTTTTAATAACCAAGTTACACTATATTTGGCAAAAGCTTGGCGAACAAAATATTGACAATTTAATAATTTTTTTTTTTTTTATTTTTTTTTACTTAGTATTTAATCATTTGATATTCTAGATTTTTTAAAATTTCTTCCGAATTTCTAAATTTATTCTGCACTTCTTCTAAATGGTTTCTAAATTTCTTTCTGACTTTTTTTTAAATTTCTTCTAATTGACTTTTAAAATTTACAAGGCATTTAGAAGAATTTTAATTATTTTAAGAACTTTGTTGTTTGACTTATTAATTGAATTTGAATGAATAAATACATTTTAAGAAATTAAAATTAATTTAAGGAATTTAAAACAAATGTACAAAGAAATTCTTTATAAATTTATTTTTAATTTCTTCTCAATTTTCAAAGCATTTAGCAGAATGCTTTGAAAATTTAAATTTGTTTTAAATTTCTTATAAATGCCGTTCTAAATTTTTTTTCAATTTCTTCTCGATTTCTTCTAATCTTTTTTTTTTCTCAATTTCTTCTTAATTTCTTTCTACATTTTTTCAATTTCTTCTCAATTTCAATCTAATTTTTTTTTAATTTCTCCTCAATTCTAAATTTCTTCTAAATTCCATTTTAAACTTTTTAAATTTCTTCTCAATTTCGTCCAAATTTCTTTAAACATTTTATATAAATTTATGTTATTTTTCGTGAACCGAAAAAAAAAATTAAAAAATGGTGAATACCTCTGGGGCAATATTCCGGTACTGCTACAATGCCGTACAATTTCCCGCTGCCACCTGGTGGTATATTTATCTCTTTGTGTTTCTCGCCAGTGCTCTTCGTCGCGACTTCGACTTTATGCCTGCAATCAGAATTTGAGTGATTGCATTTATGATTATTTTTATTGAGAACGATAATGGTTCTTTCCAATATAAAAAAGAAAAAAAAATAATAATAATCTCTTTTCTTCGAAAAAAGGTTCAAAATAATTATTTACGTTTTCCAGTCGGTCCAATAGTAATGAGTTTGCGAGATGGCCAAGCCGAACGGATACGAGAGATCCTTGGCAACCACGTGGATAAGTCTCGTGTCGATCGGCGTGCAACCTGAAATTTCACGTTCAATCGATTCGTTCGAAAACTTTTCCCATATGCTGGAAAGTACTTTTGATGAAAATTGGTAAAAGCCAGTTTCTTACTTATCGTAAACGTTCCAGCATCGGCCCAACACAATTCGTCACTTGCCCAATCGATCGCCAATGAATTTGGCAATTTGACGTTATCGCCCCGCAAAAAAATTTCTCGGCCTGAACTATCCTCGTTTGACCATTCCAATTTCGGAGCTTGCCGATTCCAATCGGACCAGAATATTTTTCTAAAACGAAAGAGCATGATTTTCTATTTTTCAAGTTTTATTTTATTCAATTTCTAAAAGGTTCAATTTTCGCTGTCGTTAGTTGACAGTTTTTCAGTTTTTATATCTTTCATTTTCAATTTCCAATTTATCAACTTTCTATTTCCAATTCTTCATTTTTTCAATTCTTAATTTTTCAATTTTGCAATTCTCAATTTTCAAATTTTTAATTTTTCAATTATCAATTTTCAATTTTACAATTATCAATTTTTCAATTTTTCAATTTTTCAATTCTCAATTTTTCAATTTTTCAATTTTTCAATTCTCAATTTTCAATTTTCAATATTTCAATTTTCAATTTTTTAATTTTCCAATTCTCAATTTTTCAATTGTCAGTACGTCAAGTCTTAATTTTTTAATTCTTCAATTTTTAATTTGCCAACTGTACAATTTTCAATTTTTCAATTGTATTATTTTTTATTTTCGCGACTGTACGGTTTTCATTTTTTCACATTTTAATTGTCCAATTTCGGAACGTATGCTGATTTTTCTTTTTTCCAATCTTTACATTGCAATTGTTCAATTCCCTTTCTTTATTTTTTAATCTTAAATGTTTCAATTATGTGTATTTTCAATTTTCGATATAAAACTTTTTGGAACTTTTCAATTTTTCTATTACCGATTTATCGAACTTTCAATTTTCAAGGAATCACGATATTTTTTATTCACGCAATCACACAAAAATTATGACGACTTCTCGCCGTCAATGGAAAAAATAATAAAATTGGTTACCCTCGGTAAGGGTGAACAGCAATTCCTCGTGGATTTACGAGACCGCTCGAAACTAGAACTTTTCGTTTTTTCGTTTCGATATTCGCGACCTCGAGGGTTCCCTTGCCTGAATCGGTCCAGAATATATTTCTCGATACCCAATCGATCGAGAGACCTTCGGCGCTGCTCACGTCGCTCACGAAAGTTTCCACGTTCGTGCCGTTGTAATGCATCCTCGTTATTCGGTTTCCTGTACATGTTCAACCGATCGAAACTCGTAAAAATAAAAATATTCATTCGAATAAACGAAATTGACAGTTTCTCAGTTTTTCTATTTTTACATTTTTTATTTTCAATTTTTCAACTGTCCATTTCTAATTCCTGAATTTTTTATATTTTCAATTATTCAATTATTCAATTTTCAATCCTTCATTTTTAAATGTTCAACTTTCAATTTTTTATTTTTCAATTTTTCGGATGAATCAGTTTTTGCTATTTATTTTTCGATTTTTTTTGTTTAAGAGATAAGATTATTTTCATCAGGTACGAAAAAAATATATTTCTTTTGATTAATAATAATTTATACGGAATTTTGTACACAATTTGAAAAAATATTAATTTACTATGTTTAATTTTTGAATTTTTAAGAAATTATATTACCTTGTATAATTCATAAATTTGTATTTCTTCATTTATATTTAATTTATATTCTTTTTATTTTTCAATTAGAAAATTCAATTCAGTTAATTTTATCGAATATTATTTAATTTTCTAATTCCAACATAATCTTTATTTTTAAGTATTTTTTCAAACAATTTTTATATAAGAATTTCTTCAAAAATATTTTTTTTTACAGACATAATGTCCTTTTTCCTAAGAATGTTTGTTTTAAGATTTTTTTTATTACCTCCAAGAGTTTGTTTTTAAATGAACTTAATTTTCGTGTTTTCGAATTTCAGTTTACAATTATTTATATTCCAGTTCAGACTTTTTAAATTACCATTAATTTGCATTACCTTGTAAAATTAATAAATACGTTTTCTTAATTATGTGTTTTGCCAATGATTTAATTTATATTTTTACGATTTTTCAGTTTTAATCTAATTTCTATCTTTAAGTATAACTTTTAATAACTCAATTTTGATAAAAATTCCTTGTTTCTATAGAAATATACTTTAGAGTATTTTTAAAATTAAAATGACGTTAAAATGTTTGTTTTTTCAAATTATTTGACTTCATTAAAATTAATTAAATCTAGTATATATTGTACGTTAATAAATTAAAATATATTTAAATATATTTATTTAAAGTTAACTATATATATGTTTAAATAAATACTTAAAAAAAATATTTAAATGATATTTGAATATTAAAATTACCAGCAATGTCACTGGAATAAGCTTTTCCATTGAGGCAATCGATGTCAAGTCCAATAGCCATTTGGCTGTAGGCAATATTGATCGGAGCCCCGGTATTAACGACAGTTGGGAAAAATGGTATTCTGTGGGTGGCCATTCCCTGATTGACGAGGAGAAAATTGGCATCGTGCCTCGGCCTCGATCGGCAAACAGTCCCGTCGCCGATGAAGCCCTCATTGCAAATGCAGGCGTATTGTTGATCGCTCGTTGGTACGCAGCTTGCATCCTCCGAGCAAAGATCGGGGTCTTGGATGCAAGAAACGTAGGGGATGCAATTGTAACCGTCGCCGTAATAACCCTTCAACAGAAAAGTTTGTCGATTCGCTGCATGAAACTTCAATACTCCCCAATTAGGCTTTTGTTTTTCGTTTCAATAATTAGCCAAAAAAAAATTACTGATTAGTCACTAATTAGTTAGTAAACAAAATGACTAATTAGTCACTGATCAGTTAGTAAAAAAAATTACTAATTAGTCACTAATTACTTAGTAAAAAAAATTACTGATTAGTCACTAATTGGTTAGTAAAAAATTAATAATTAGTCACTAATTAGTTAGTAAAAAAATTACTAATTAGTCACTAATTAGTTAGTAAAAAAATTACTAATCAGTCACTAATTAGTTAGTAAAAAATTACTAATCAGTCTTCATTTAGTTGGAATAAACGTGCTAATTAGTCACTAATTAGTTAGAAATAACTTGCCAAATAGTTACTAATTAGTTAGTAAAAAAGGACCAATTAGTCACTAAATAGTTAGTAAATATTACTAGTTAGTCTTTAATTAGTTAGAAAGACTTTCTAATTCGTCAGTAATTAGTAAGAAAAAAACGTACTAATTAGTCACTAATTAGTTAGAAATAACTTGCTAAATAGTCACTAGTTTGATAGAAAAACTTACTAATGAGTCACTGATTGGTCAGAAAAATTTAATTACTTGTCAGAAAACAATTTACTAATTAGTCAGTAATTAGTCATTTTTAAAACTTACTAATAAGTTATTAAGTAGTCAGTATAATTTAATTATTAGTCGGAATATTTTTTACTGATCAGTCACTAATTAGTCAGAAGAAAATTCCTAATTAGTCACTAATTAGATTGACGGTTCATTTGATTGACGACTTACCGGTTGGCAGAGACAGGCGTAATTAGCCGATGTTTGATTGTACGCGCAAATTGCGCTGATCGCACAATTGTTGAGGACGTTGCAGCCGATACTGTCGGCGGTGCACTGACGCATTCCATCACCGTGAAAACCGGACATGCAGACGCATCTGTAGGATTCGCCGGCGGAACTCACGCATTGGGCGTTTACGTGACATTGGGACGGATCGACCGAACAATCGGATACGACACAACGGCTGTCGACCATGCCGAAGCCCGGATTGCAAGCGCACTCGTAACGCGACCTCGATGGATTGTACGAGCACCGCTCGTTTTCGTTGCAGTCCGTTTCGTCCCTGCATCCGTCTGGACAACACAAAATCCAACGTCAAAAACGAACCAGAATCTTCTTCGTCTGAAAGACGAATCCGGATTCGTCTCCGTGGGGAGTGAGTGCTAGGAAAATTTTCTCGGATGCTATTTGGAGTCATAGGTAGCAATCGAATAATGAATCCAAATTTGAAAAACAAATCCAAATTTGGTAGGATTTTACTAATGGAATTTGTTGGACGGTTTTGTTTGGATTTTCGTTTGGATTTGAGTCGGTTTGGGTTTGGATTTTAGTGGATTTGGATTTCGGTTTGATTTGGGGTTGACTGGATTTGGATTCCGTCGGGCTTGAGTTTTGTTGGATTTGGATTCGGTCGGGTTTGAGTTTTGTTGGATTTGGATTTGGTCGGGTTTGAGTTTTGTTGGATTTGGATTTAGTCGGGTTTGAATTTTGTTGGATTTGGATTTGGTCGGGTTTGGATTTTAGTGGATTTGGATTTCGGTTTGATTTGAGGTTTATTGAATTTGGATTCGGTCGGGTTTGGATTTTAGTGGATTTGGTTTCGGTTGAGCTTTGGTCGGATTTGGATTCGGGTGGGTTTGGGTCTTATTGGATTTGGATTTCGGTTTGATTTGGGGTTTATTGGATTTGGATTCGGTTGGGTTTGGGTCTTGTTGGATTTGGATTTCGGTTCGATTTGGGGTTTACTGGATTTGGATTCGGTCGGGTTTGGATTTTAGTGGATTTGGATTCGGTTTAGCTTTGGTCGGATTTGGATTCGGGTAGGTTTAGGTCTTATTGGATTTGGATTTCGGTTTGAATTGGGGTTTATTGGATTTGGATTTCGGTTTGAATTGGGGTTTATTGGATTTGGATTCGGGTGGGTTTGGGTCTTGTTGGATTTGGATTTCGGTTTGATTTGGGGTTTACTGGATTTGGATTCGGTTTGGGTTTCATTAGATATGGATTCGGTTTGGGTTTGATTGGATTTGGATTCCGTTTCGTTAGGGTTTGTTTGGGTTGGCTTCGAATTCGTATTGCTAAGGTTTAGGTTTTTTCAGATTTGTTTTCGTATGGAGTGCAGTTAGTATAGATTTGGATTTATATACATTTAGATGTGGATTAGTTTGTGTTTGTCTTTGTTTGGACTTGGATTTCTTGGGTTTACATTTGCTTAGATTTGGATTTGTTTAGACTTGGATATCTTGGGTTTGCATTTGCTTCAATTTGGATTTGTTTAGACTTGGATTTGTTTGGATTTAAATTTGTTCGGACATGGATTTGTTGAGGTTTATAGTCGACATAATGGGATAATTATAGTACCATTGGAACCGTAATTGGAGAATAATCGTTATCAGGGAATTATCATTATCGGAGAATTATCGTTATCAGGGAATTATCATTATCGGAGAATTATCGTTATCAGAGAATTATCGTTATCGTAGAATAATCATTATCGGCGAGTTATCATTATCAGAGAATTATCGTTATCGTAAAATAATCGTTATCGGCGAGTTATCGTTATCGGAGAACTATCGTAATATGGCAGAAGTGAAAAACAAGAATGACGTGGTTCGTAATAAACGTGAATAAACATAGGATAGGAAAAGTAAGAAGCACCGATAGGACTGCAGATAGTTCCGTCTCCCTCGTATCCGGAATCACAAACGCACTTCGCACCGGTTTCTTCGGGGCGGCATGATGCGTTAGGATCGCATATGTCCACTTCCAAACACGACACCTCTGTTTGCAAAAAAAAAAAAAAAAACGACAAGAGAGTCGTTCGCGTGATTAATTGAACGTACCGTTATGCTGGGCTCCTCCAAAAAAAAAAAACAAAAAAAATCGGCTGCTACGTCACAAGGAATGATGCAAATTTGTATAAAGACTCTTTCCGATCTCGATCACATCAGGTAATCGAATAAACGATTTATCGAATTTTTTTACGAATTTACGATTTTTTCATGAAAATTGTTTGTTGAGTGGTAAATGGATAGAAGATTCGTACTCAGGGGCTAAAATAACATGGACCAATAAAAAAAACAAAAAATTC
>JAPYZI010002515.1:0-22916 GCA_030523105.1 Ophioninae sp. A BG-2022a | reverse complement strand
AGCTTCATAGTATAGTAGGCGGTCGCTCTACGACCTTTTGAAATATCGTGATTTTTGAGATTTCGGAGGAAACGGTCTGGGAGGTCGAAAAAAATTTTTCTCCGTTTTTTAAGTATCAAAAGGGTGTATTTGATCAGAAATTTTCCGCTGATTACGAATATGCCCGATTTTTTGCCAAAAGTGCAAAATTAGACTGGGAAAATGGGAAAAACCCATTCAAGAATTACGAATTTCTGAGAAATACGTGTTCTTTTATTTGCTTAAACCTATCATATTCCAAAGTAATTAAAAATTGTATGATCTTGAGCTACAAAGGGTTAATATTCATTCAGTGACAGATCAATCGCTACGGGTACTAGATCCGTGGTAGATCTGTTAAGTCTGAGAGAGTTTCTGTTGGGTTCCTGGAACACTTGACGAACGAGAAGGAATAAAAATTTCGAGGGTTTTTTTTTTTCTTGTTCTTCCGTTATGGGCACACCTTGACGGATGTATCCACGAGCCCAACAGATGGGAGTGTTCCCAGGGTAAAAAGCTCATCGGAGGATAGAAGCTATCGCACCCCGTCGAGGCCTCGAGTGACGCTGGAGAATTATTGAGAAGGGAAAAATAAAAAGATCGCGAATGAGTATAAAAGAGCGTACGCAGGGACGGCTACCGGTTCAACTATACCGGGTTGAAGCAACGATAAGAGAAAATAATGGAAGGGAGAATCGAAGGAGTGGGGGAAGTGGGTGGCGATGCGGAAGGGGGTTGGTGAAGAAAACGAGGGAAACGGAGGGGTGAGAGTACTCGGAGGTTGGTTTCACTCCGACTAGGACACACATAGGTAAAGCTCGGAAGCGCTGAAGCTCCGGCTCTACCCTGTTCGAGCCCGAGGTACGAGACAATGGAACCGCTCGGATGGAAACTGCTCGGCTCTCTTCTATGCTCTCCCGGCTCGGCTTCGAACCTAGCCCGGCAACTTTTTCTCGTAATTTGTCTCGAATAACGCGACCACGACAGAGAAGCCGGGAGCCGTGAAAAAAAAGGAGAAAAGTACGGATGTAGTCGGAGAAAAGATATTTTCTCTCTCTCTCTCTCTCTGTCTCTCAGTCTTTCTCTCTTGCTCACTCTTGTATCTGAAGATGAGAAACGGTCGAATAAAGAGGAGTGATACGAGAAGAAGAAAGAAAATTCGCAAGGGTAGAAACGAAAAAGAAAGGCGTTGACGAAACGGAGGAGTTTGAGAGCAGGACGGAGAGGAACTGAGATATAATAGATCCAAAATCGAACGCCCGTGGAACCGGAGGAAACTTCCGCTTTGTATTATGCAAAAGTCTCTCTCGTTTCTTCCATCGACCGCTCCTTCCAACACTCGGTAATTAAAAGTGTTCTTCCAACCGCATTGAAAGAAAAACTCCTTTTGTAAAATTATAAATTATAAAGTTTGTTTTCTAGATATCATTAATTTGATGTATTTATTCAATGTCACGGATATCCAAATGTTACTTATCGCAACGACGCGTTCGGAGATTCTTCGGGACTTTCGAGGACGAAAGCACAAATCGGCCATTTTTTTTTTGGCTCCTTTTTGTTCGTATTTCCTACGCTATTCATTGTACAAAAAGAAGGTGCGAATAACAGGGTAACAAAAAGAAGAGACCGAAGAAGAAGAAGAAGAGAATGATGAAGAAGAAGAAGGACGACAACACGATGGATATACGCGTTATAATCGTGCCTCATCGCGACTACCCGCGTTTTTCGTTCAGCATCGTGGAGTTCTTGTAACGAGGCCAAAGCCAGCGTGCATCGTTCGAGAACTCGCGTTCCCTTTTGAATGAATTCTGCGCATTACCAACACCGAGAAGGCGAGATGTGCGGGATGGGGAAACGGCTAACTTCATTGTTGTTTCAAAGGGTAGACCGGCGTACTCGACACTCGCTCTTCTCTGCTATCTACTCCGTTTTTTTCATTCCCTTCACGCCCGGACTCTCCTCTCCAGCGACCACCTCTTCCCACGTATCTTCTCACTCAGCCTTTCGGTGTCTGGCTCACTCGTCAGCAGCCCTCAGCCCGTATAGATCGGCAGATCAGATATGTGACGAGGCCGAGTGAGGGTGGATTCTCGACAAGAAATAAGCAAAGTGAAACGGTGGCTGAGGGACGAGAGGGATTTTCAACGAGGAAGAAAAAAGTGGATGTGGAAAGTTGGGGGAGGGGGGGGGGGGCTTGCGCATTGAAGCTGTGGATCTAACGGGACAGACCCGGATCTCGTATACTCGGTGGCTGAAAGGAGAATTCTTGGATCATCCGTTCTCTAGCACACTTTTGACCATCAAAGCAGCCCAGGAGGAAGTTTCGTTAACCCCGCGTTGATACACGCACGTTAGTGAGCTTATCTAGGTCCAGTATGGGTTAAGATGAACAAGCCATAGTTAACTTTCCATTAGAAGTTTAACGATGTCACCCTCGTAATCGATCATCTTGTGGTAAGCACTGAGAGGTTTGGAACAGGTTTGAGATCGAAGGATTCGGTAACTTACCTCCCAATTGAAGCTCGGCCGAAGCTTGAGCGGTGTCGCCCTCGGTTCTGCGTACGATACACTGGTACATTCCACGATCGTCACGGCCTATGCCGTTCAACCTGAGGACATCCGATTGTC
Source organism: Ophioninae sp. A BG-2022a (assembly GCA_030523105.1). NCBI lineage: Eukaryota > Metazoa > Arthropoda > Insecta > Hymenoptera > Ichneumonidae > Ophioninae sp. A BG-2022a. Next base: position 20,270 of record JAPYZI010002515.1, on the reverse strand, counting down.
GTCCTGAGCCAGGAAGCTGCCTTCCGTCTTTGTACCATGTGATTATGTGAGGACCGGCCTGCGAGTGAGTTCCTATCACGCAGTAAAATTCGGCGTTTCCGCCGAGATGAACGCTCAGCAGGGGTGGCGTTATTTCCACGTGCAGAGGTGCGCTCACCACCAATCTGTCGTTGGTTCAGGACACAGTCATCGTATTCTGATAAGCCGTCGTATTTTCGGATTATCGTATTTCTGTTGTATCTTGTGTTAAGTGTGTACTTTCGTTTCAAGAGATATCTCGAAAATGTTGTTGTTCAAGAGATTTCTCGAAACTGTGTTTCATTGGGAATGATAATGACGATGATGGAATCAGCTTGGAATATGTACAACGGATACTTCACGTGCCGCAGAGAATTAGCCAGTTTGGATGATGGTATTTCTACAAACCTGATATCCGCATTAGTTTCACCACCGATATTGGAAGCCGAGCATCGATAAACTCCACTATCGTCGAGGGTGACGGGTTCGATGGATAGAACCGGTCCGAGCAGTCTTATTCTGGGTCCAGGCTGGACGAGCATCGCTTCGGCTCCTGTTTGAGCGTACCACCTGGAATGGAACATTTGAATAGGATTCACTCGTCTCTATCAAAAGTACACAATCGCGGAACCTTCAAACCAGAATCGAGTTCCAATATTCGTTCCCGGATATTCCGGTTATTGGTTTCTATCGACGAAAGTCTCTGGAAACGAATCGATCGTTAACAGAAATGACACGGCTTGATGAATTATCACAACGCTCTATCGATAACCCAATCGTCATTCGTTTAATCGTCGAATCTCTTTACGAGCAGCCGGTAAATGGTCGTCCGAAGTGTAATCCTTCAGCGGTGAAAATTCGTTTCCGCGTGACTATCATCCATGAAACTGGAAGGCGGCTGGTCGAAGATCAACGAAACAAGTCAAGGATTGCCGGTTCGAAACTCCTGATATCTCCGAACAGCACGGAGGGGAAGTCAAAGAGCCAAATTGAAACGGAGTTTGCCGGGAAGCTGGAAGGTTCGAGAGCAACCAAGCGAACCAAGTGAAAATAAGACAAAAAAAAAGATATAAAAAGAAAGCGAGCGAACGCCGTGGAAAAAAAAAAAAAAAATAGTGGAAAGAGAGAATCTGCAACTTGCACATGACGAAGTTCATGATCCTCCGGCTATAGTTTTTCACTTCTCCTCGCTAACTTCCTGACAATTGCGATCGAAACGCGCTCCCGCACGTCCGCTCCGAAGAATCTATTCCCGTTCCCTCAACTCACCAACGGCAGTTCTCGATTTGCCAAGAGCGGTATATACCCCTGGTTGCGAGGAAGGGAAAGAGGTTGAGGGAGGATAGGAGCGAGACTAGCCAGCATCCGCAGCCAGCAGCAGACGTCTTCTTCGATAAACGGAAAGCACCTAATGGAGTTGGCTCCCCGGGGGGGGGGGTTTTTCCTCTTTGCTCGAAAGTTCCTTCAGCATCAATGGCACTGAGAAGCGCCAAGGAGTCAGATCCCCCTGACTTATGCCCCTCCCCTGAAAAGTTGCGAACTGGCCGAAGATCGGGAGTGTGGGAAAAAATAAATGGAAGTTGGAAGGGGAAAATGAAGGGCCGGGAGGTCTCGGAGTTCCAGTTGAATCCGTCAAGGAAAAGGATGGAGAACAATGAAGTTCTTCCACACTATTCTTCTCCTCTGCAAACTCCGAAACTGCCTCGATCCTCAATGGCAACGAATTGGAACGCGAGAGGCTCAACCCTCTCCCGAGTATCCTTGATTTAGCCGACTCTCCAAATGCTTCCCAGCCTCCAATCTGATGTTTCGACCAAAAGAAATTCGATTTCATCTATACATTTTGCCGTATTTACTTCTGGATCCGGTGATTAATTATCACGTCTCAGAGGATCGAACAAACCGTGTACACGTCTGTGGAAGCTTCAGCGAATGCACCCGGATCTTACCCCACCGGAAGGACGATCCTCGGAAGGAATTACCGGAAATTGTGAAGAAGAGGGCAGCTGCGAGTGTGCTTTTACCGGCTTCGGGATTGTTGGAAAAATTCACGATTTCCGTAGCTCTTTTTACGCGACAACGGGAAGAGTACGATGAAGATGTGTATTTATCGTACACGTGATGTACTTCGATTTCGTGTTTTTTTTTTTTTTTTCGTTTAAAGATATTGAAACGAAAGATCTACCGTAAGGACATTCGTTTTGCTGTATTCTTTGCCAGCCAATATCTTCAGGCGTCTATATCTGCAATTTTTTTTTTGCCTCGACAGATGACTCCTCGATATATTAAATCGGTGCTTCCTGTCTTGTGCAACTTTCCAGCAAAGTGCCTTATGAAAGATCCTTGTCCTTTTTCATATATAATAGTGCATATCGCTCGGATGGGCTTTCTTTTTTTTTTCTTTTGCCCTACCATTATTCATTTCCCTCCACGCGTACGATCGTGAAGTCAAGAATTGGAAAGACGATACGTATATACACTCGGAGGTTCGAGGACGACGAGGAAGAAAAACTGGTCGAGTATAAAGCTCAGCGAGAGATTGAAAGACGCGTTCGATATTTCATTGGTGAGGAGTTTTTATCCGTGGGTGATGGACGATCATGGCATCAGTGTCGTCATCGTCCAGACACAGGACGGAAAAACGAGAGGAAACAAAAGGAAGCGCGATCGAGCGTTCGTTCTTCTCATTCTAGATTCTTTTATCACTACAAATCCACTATCTTTCTTCATCTTTGCCACACTCAAAGCCATCGTATTCTGCAACCCGAAGAGAAACCGGGTAGACCCTCGCTCTTTTGCTCTCTCGTGTCTCGTACTCAAGAGACATCGAGAGCTTCCGATTGTACCACTCGAAAGATTTCACGACCGAGTGCCTTCCACTTTTCGACGATCAAAGTCTCCGACGCATTTGCTATTTCTCGCACCACCGTCCCAGCACTATGCTCGTCCCACTTTCTTCACCATTTGTATTCATCCATAGCCCTTCTTCATTTTCCCTAGGGTGCATCTTGAGACCTTCCTTTTTCCACTTTCGTCCGGCTTCGATCTCATTGAAGTTTCAATCTTTGATGCCATTAAGGGCTAGTGAAAATTTAATAAATACGTCACTCGACGTAAAGTTTTTTCGTCTCAACGATTTTTCAATCATTTTATATATAACTACAACGTTTTTTCAAAACTCGAACTTTTGAAACTCGATCTTTCGAATGATTGTACTGTGAACTCTGATTTTCAAGTCATCGTAGTAAAAGTTTGAAAAACGAAGGCAAAAGTAACTATTATCTACATGGCCGTGTATTACGTTGTCGTGGCTGGAAGTTGTCATCCATTGGTAATCGCGTGACTCGGATATTACCACATATAGCAGTTACCCTGAGTTTAGCTCGAAGCAACGTCAGTCCTTCAAAATTGTTATTTCGAGCTGCGTAACATCATGGAAAATGTATATTTTCCATTACTAATAACGTCAAACATACACAGCCATGGAAATAACTATATTCCACAACTGATATTGCCCTAATATTCCCAGCTATTGAAAATCAGTATTATCCATGTCTAGAAATATATTTTCCATAGTGGAAAAACATCAGTTTTAACGAATCGTTAATTGACTGCGGGAATATTATCGCTGCAACGTTTTCGCTGGTGAAAAAAGTACTCCATGGATTACTGAGTGATACGAATCGCTGACGTACATCAAGAATACCCTATCTTCGATGAAACATTAAGTATTTTGGCACCTCGGATTTTTATCTCCAGCAGTCGATAATTTCAAAGCTTTGATTACCCGGACGTATGAATATCTCGTAAATAACCGAGAGCGTTAAGAAAGTCATGTTTGAGCACGCGAAGCTCTCAGGCTGGATAGTTCGTTGAACGAAGCTTCCGCTTAACGGGAAGATGAATGGTATTAACTTAATCCCTGTTATAGAACGAGGATGAAGGCCGAGCCCTCTTCATCTTCCATTTTCCTCGTTTCTCGAAATATCCAGCAGTTTTCACGAGCTATGCGTCAAAGCACGTGGCAACCGGAAGTTATAGATGTTACCAGCTTTTGGTTTATGAACCAAAATCAGAATTCCCTACGACCGTTCTCGCTCTCCTTCTCTCTCTTTCTCACTAAGCTGGCGTCTTTCTTCCTCCTTTGCAGTGGACTCGCGCGTGGAGCTGCGAACTGGCTCCGCTGGAAACTTGGCTTGGATATCGCGTATCCCGCGTACAGCTATACCCACGTATACTTGTACAGTTTCAAGCGAGATATTTATTTTTGCATACACACGTATATATATATTTAGCCTCTGGGTGTTTGCCTTGCACGTATGAAAATAAATGCTCGTCCATAAAGATCGCAGTATTTCTTCGCAGTTGGCGAGCTACTGGTAGCCCCAAGCCCAAACTCCCCCCACATCCCGTTTTAAGAGAAGTGGGCGAATCTAGCCAGAATGGAGGGAAGATTGGGAGCTCGCGGCGAAGCACCAAATCACTACCAGATTTCTTTGAGCCCGCACTGAACGAGCAGCCCAAGTTGTATGCACACTTGACAAATCGTTCTCGTTCTCGGCAACACTCCAGTGGCTCAAACGGTTATCCCTTATTCTCTGGGTTTCGTGAAACTTTAATGCCACCCGGCCATTATCCCAGACGCGATTGTCTCCAACGAGTAAACACGCAAGCTCGTATCTCCCTCGTGGGATTCCGAGAGTTCGTTGCGACGGACCTAGACTCGTATACTCGTTTGTACACTCACCTGTATTCCGGCGTGGGACAAGCTTTCGCCACGCAAACGAGAGACGTTGATTCGTCCTGAGCCACGTGCACTACTCCCGAATTTTCCAATATTTCAGGCTGTATTACTCCTCTGTGATCTGTGACGAAGAAACATTTTTCATCGCTTGACTTTGACGAGGAAACATATTTTTTTTTGTTTTTTTTTTTTCTATCGATTAGGGTTGACGCAAAACCGTTATTCATCGTTTGATTTTGATGACGAAAGGTTTTTGATCATTCGAGTTCGATGAATAGACGTTTAATCGTCCTTGCGGAATTCTCGTTTCTTCGTGTAAACCGAACACAGAACGGTTGTGACTGACTTGCCTTCTATCCTGATATTAGCTGGTGAACTGACAACGACCTGTCGCGTCAATCGATGCATCGTTCTGCATCTGTAACTCAAAAACTGATCGCTAAACTCGAGACTGTGCACCAGAAGTTCACCCGTTGGTAGTAGATGAAATTTTCCATCTGCAACAGATTAAGAGACGGATGTGACAACCTGGATTATTGGTGATCGATGAAACACAGCTGATTCTTTGCAAATCCAGTCTACGAAAGCATTTCTTGTCTAGCTGATAATTGGGTTACCAATGAGTATCAATGATAATAAAAGTTATTAGGTCGGTAGTTAACAGGCATGTTAAAAGGAAAAAATGAAGGTTTATTTAAAATATACATATTTTATGTTAACCCTTTATAGACTCGTGGGACATTTTTGTAACCAACCTCAAAAATCCCGATAAAATGTATACTAAACATTTTGGATCATTCGAATCAATGTCACTGCGTTGTAACGTACCACACCGAAAATTTTAATACCAAATACAAATCATTGATGGCGGAACTAGTAGTTTTAGCAAGTTCAAATTTCGTGTCCCGGTGAAAGTGACGAGTCGAGACTCGTTGAAAGTTTGAATTTTACAAAAATATAATAAAAGTGTGGAAAATTGTAGTTCTTTCGTCGAAACCTAAAGGTAAGTGAATGATTCTGTTCATATATAGTTAGCAAAGCACATTTTTTTCTTTTAGTTTCACTCAATGTTCCAGTAATTTTACACTCCCTGAAATGCCAAATAAAAAAAAAAGTAATAAATATTTCTGAATTTTTGAGAAACACGTGTTTTTCAATTTGTTTAAACCTATCATATTCCAAATTAAAAATTGTATTATCTTGGGCTACAAAGTGTTAACAAAAAAAAAACAAAAAAAAATACTGATGTTTTTTACATCGAAAGATTGGTAAATATAATTTTTTCTTTAAAACAAGATAAATCTTGAAGGACTCCTATATATATATTCCATTATTCAAACCATAATTATACTCGTCCGTTATCATTTTTCCTAATTGTCCTGATATTTTCCCCAACGATTCGTCATTATTCGCCTTCCAGTATCTTTCGAAAGTGAAGCTTCACCGACATCGCGCAGTCACACTGAGCAATCTATCTCGGACTAGTATCCTTCAATTTCGATCCATACGGTTGGCGCCTGTTGTACACAGGGCCATCGGTAACCGGAAGCTTTGTTAGAAGTTCGCTCAGTTTAGATATTGACGAAGGAGGTCTTGGCGCAGATAAGCACCAGCTGGAGCCATTGGCCGGAGGTAGTAGGAAAGGGGGTTTAAGGGGGTTGGGAGAATCCGTTGCGAGTGCAAGACGGTGGCGAAGGACATGGATGGATACAAGCGAAGAGAGGATGTTGGTACGCGAGGGAGAGAGAACGATTGTTAAAGGTAGATTGGGCTACTAGGATACACGTCAGATAGGAATAGTATTACCCTCTGTGGTTCTCTCTCGTCCTCTCGTTGAATACAGGCGTCGGGATGAATGGCCCGTGCCATGCTAGTTCTCGACTACTCTTCCTATCGCTTCCTCTCCCTCCTCTCTCTCTCTCTCTCTCTCTCTCTCTCCCGCTCTTGTATAATAACGAGCAGGGAGATACCACCTGTCGTATGTATATCTATTACTACATGCACATCCATACCGCATCCGGAATTACATCGACCCCGTTTCATATCCAGAGAGAAAGAGAAAGAGAGAGAGAGAGAGAGAGAGGAAACAGTCACGTGGGGAACAAACGATCCGCTGTCAAACCGAATCAGACTAACGAGGGCATGCGACCTATACCATCGTTTCAATTCTCAGTCCATTCTTCTCGTGTTACCCTCCAAAACGTTTAACCCGATGAAAGTGCTACCGATTTTTTTTTACGATTTTTTTTACGATTTTTTAAAATGTATTTTTTTTTTTTTTATCGAATTTTTTCTCATCGGAGTAATACGATTTTATCAGTCGAGAATAATGCTCATACTGGAAATGAGGTCCCGATATTCCGCACCCTACGAAACAATGGGAGCATTGTAGAGGGTTGAGGAATAGTAGATTGACTGATTCAGGTTGATTATGGATATCTATTTAATATTTTTTTCGATGGTATCGGTTATATCGACTTTTATTGCCAAAGCCAATATTTGATATTCTTCATCCTGATTCAACATTCGGATGATCTCGTTATTTTATGAATTATACGATCGATGAAAGACTGTTCAACTTTGCAAAGAATTTGTGGAGTTTTTACTTTTGCCGAAACAAAAATGGTCGATCAACAGTGTTATCGAGGTATCACTGTTAAGCGACCGCGAAACGATTAAGGAAATAAATATTACAAAATTAATACGTTTTCTCTCTTCTGGTTAATTCGATTTGGAATAATCACGTTTTTGCATAGTTGATATTGAACTTTTTATAAAAATACATTTGATCGAGATACAAATTAGCAGAATTAACAAAATTTTAACACTTTTTTCTACTCTACTATATTTTTTTTACATTTTTTGTAATCTCACTTTTTTGCCATCTTCATATTTTATTCGCATTGTGTGTGTTTTTTTTTTTTTTTAAATAAACGTCTATAATTTGATACCGATATTCATATTTATTTATGAAATATATTTCTTTATATAAACTTTAATATCCATTTTTTAATATAATTTTTATTATATATTTTTTAATGTCATCGTCTCCGTTTACTGATAATGACATTTCGCTATCCGGTACAATACCAAAATATTACAGAGGGTCTGTATCTCGAGCTGATTGAAATTTTGTCACTTTTGGTATAAAAGAAAAAATTGAAGCCCTGATTGAATTCTTGTTAAAAGTTCATCCGCGTTTTCTCTCTTCAACATTCCTAAAACAATCGACGAACTTTTTGTCAAGACGATCGGACGTTTGTTTTACGAATCTCCCGAGAACGAATTTTCATTTCGCTCGAACGATGAACAATTTTAACAAGTCTTTTGAGAGACCTTTGGATCTTTTTTCCTCGGTAGTTTGAACGGCGTGGTACGAAGAGGAGGAGGGGAGAAGGGAGTTGGATAGTGTTACGACCAATAGGAATGGTAAACTCCGTTTTCGCTATTTCAGGATCTCGTTTCAGAGCTCGAGGCTTCGGGGTGGGCAAATGGGGATGCGAGCCGAGTGAACGATCCGAGTTGTTCCGCTTATTGAATTTTATTCTCCGTCGAAGCCCTCCCAAGAGTGCTAATTAAATTGGTAGTGCATCTCACGATACCACGGCTGATATCGAATCCTGGGTGTAACGAGCAATGACTATTCAGTGTGGAATAACGACTTCGAGGTAGTCCATGATTTCAAGTTACTTCGAGCTTGGATAGAGCAACGTTTCAACGTTTAAATTCATGCTTCGATCATTTACTGTTGATTTCCATAATGAGCTTTGTGCACTCGATAATATCGCCATTCTATTGCATTCCTCGATTTTATCGATGGAAAGTTAATTAACTCGAAAGATAACGCACTTCGCACGAACTATCGCATCTCGTTCCATCAATATTGAGTAAAAGCTTTAAAAAAATAATAGTAACAAATAAAAACAAGATTATTCCGATAGGTAAGGGATGAAAAAAAATTGTACTGTCGTAATGATATCAGTTTTGTTTGAAATTTCTTTTTCATTCGTGTCTTATATTCGCGTTTATCAATAATAGCAATAATAGCAGTATTAATATAAAACTATAATAATAGAAATGTAATAAATGACAATTTATGAGGTTGAAGTAATATATTGGAATTAAAAATCATTAAATATGAAGTAAAATGGAATTAATTAAACGGTGTAACAATAATCATGAAACAGAATAAAAATAAACGACACAAAATTCCTAACTTTTGATAAGTTTTTATTTATTTTCGTGATTGTTGATTCGTTAATCTGTTCGTTTGTGTAATAAATTCCACCGAGTATTTGAGATACCAAATATTACCCTAAATATTAAGCTACGTTTTCGTAATAGATTTATCGAATTGAATTTTATATTTCTCAAGTTATAAACGAACAAACAAATCGTATTCCGTTAAAAATGTCTAAAAATAGTTATTTTACGTCGGAAAAGTTCGTTCTAAATCTTACCACCGGAAGATTTAGATTGAGGGCATAACGAATATTACCACGTGACACACGAGTGCGAGAGAGATAGAAAAAACGTTTTGAACCGTGATTTATCAAGAATGAAACGTTTTCATTAAAAATGGCGATCGGAGGGTCATCGGTGCCATCGTCCTGAACGCACACAACAAATTTCGTACAGATTGGTTCATCGGTTCGAGAGAACAGTGGTTTCAAAGTTTCGAAGTGGTCGGAAGCGCGTTCGCCACGCTGTTACCATCATTATAACGAAGAATGACGGATGATCATCTCGCTTTGAAAACAGCCGAAAGCGAAGCATCGAAAATGCAAAGCAATCATGCAGATGAAGAAAAAAAAAAAAAGGAATCTCCTCCTCTCATTTCCGGTATAACAAGTTTGGACCTTTCTCAAAGGATTTCCATCAAAGGATATTTCTTCCTTTATACTTCCGGGAGAAAGAACGAGCAATATCCGAGAAGACTTTTCAGCGTTTCGAACGTGCGTACCTCTGCGAGTACCTTCGAGTCTACGAGAAACAAAAAAACAAAATAAAAATAAAAAAAATAAAAGTGCGAAGGCAAATTGTTGTTACGATCGTGGTAGGGAACCTGGTGTACCACTACTGTACCTAGGTCGTTTCAAGTACGCTTGTGCGAACATCAAAGCTCGGTAGACAAGAAAAAAACAACAGAGGGGAAGCACGAGAGTATGAAAAATGGGAAAAATAAAATCTTCGTTTATTTTCCTGCAGGGGAACGATCTCGTTAAAGTTTCGACCGGGTGTTCGTTTCCGTTGGGCGCGTCTCTTCCGATGTATTAAATTACACATCCTCGGGAATGACAAACGGCTCGATATAATGCCCGCTCGCTACGAGAGTTTAACCGATGGATACGCTTTGACTTTGAGAGAATATAACGTCCGCCAGTATCATCCCCTCCCCCCCCACCTCCTCGTCACTTCCGTCAAACTCAAACTCTCGAGTCTACCAGCGTGACTGCGTTATGTCGGTGGATACGGACTCCAGCCAGCGTAGATACGGATCGCTAGCAATTTTACCTCCTTGAAGCGACGGATATATGTGAAAGGAGGGCTCTTGGAGCCAGGAAACAACCCGTACGAGATCCTTCGCGTGGCTGGGCACCACGCAACGCAGGACCGCCGTACAACCTCTCGAAACGCCTCTTATCACCTCAACTTCCGGCTTGTACGACTGCGCCACAACTGCGGACAAAGAAATAGAAAAATTCGTTTTTTTTTTTTTTGTTTATCGTTCTGGTTTGTTGTTAGCGTTAAATGAGAAATTATTGCAAAAAGTTGATATCCGGTTGATCCAATCGAGATTCGATTGTTCGTTGTATATTTTGTTTCGTCGACTTTTTATCGCGGACTCCAAAGTGTTGATTGTTGGACTCCGATTCGACTCAATCAACTTTTCGTGACGATTCGGATCTGGTCGGAGAAACAATGGGGGCTGAGTTCAAACGGAATTGAATTTTGAAAATGATTGGAAAACTGTTGTCAATATTCATATTTGAATGTTCAATTATTGATTGACATTGATAGAAATAATTATTCGTTGATATGAATTTTAATAATCAATAGTTATATCAATTTCAATTTCGAATGAATCATTTTAATACAGCGAGGGAGAATCCAAAGGCGAAACAAAGATTTGTGGATTTAATTCAAGCAGGTTTTTCTGAAATATTGAATTATAGAAATGTTATTAATTATCGAAACGATCCAACGTGAACGTTTTATGGGAAATGGAATACGAATAATATTCAGTCGAATCCCTCGAAAGTACTGGTCGAGTTCATCGTTGAATATTCTCTAGTTAATTTTCATTCTCACAGATATCAATATTCCAAATCAATTTTAACCTTAAAACGGTGAACTTTCGAGGAAGAAAAATAATTCGTTGCGGCAAGATATTGATGATGCATGATCGCTGATTTCACGATATCAACAAAGGAAGTCCCCAGTGGATAACATCGGAGAAAAAAATCACGAGACCAGTGGAGACGTTTTTTTACTCATATTTCGTTCTCCCGCTTCTTCATTCTCAAATTCTTCGGAGCCGGTGTGGAAAATCCGAGACGATCTCAGTCTCCTCTACCCGAGGTGTCGCGGAATTCTGTCGGGGCGACGAGGCGTGAATCTCGCGAGCGTAACGAACGCTCTCCTCACCGTTCGCTCGTAGATTTTTCCTCTCCCATCTACATACACGCGCGCATAGCTTTCTTCGTACATCCCTCCACTTTGACTTTTTCACTTTGCACCCTTTTCTTCGACTTTTAACGCTCCGTAGAATTCTCCTCTCGGCGATATTATTCACGAGAGAAACGTTTCATGAAAACGAAGCTTTCGAGGATTCGAGAGTGACGTAGAGAATAAGCTAAAGAAAGAGAGAGAGAGAGAGAGAGAGAGAGAGAGAGAGAGAGAGAGAGAGAGAGAGAGAGAGATATATGATTTATTGCATTAGGACGAAATATCATTAAATTTGCATTATATTTGATTCAATTACAAAATTATAATCAAAACTAAAGCTAAAAGAGTTCGAATTGGGATGAATTGGGATGAATTGGGATTAGAGAATGAGCGAGATAAATCAGGAGAGCGATAGAGAGAGAAACATTTATTTGGTTCTCTAAAATCGAAGTTTCCAAAGAGCACTGTGCAGCAAAAAAAGAAATACAATAATATAACAATAATAACGATAAAAATACTATTACCATTAACGATATATCAGTATGGTGAATAAAAATAATGAATTAATGAACGAGTTCAAAATAATCTATATTGTTCTGACCATTAATAAATCCCAAAAATCAGTTTCAAATTTTGAAAGTTTTTGATTATCTCAGATTCATAGGCAACGAGTTCCAGAGAAAAAGAGAGAGAAAGGAGAAACAGAGAGATGGATTGATCGATTAATATTGTATTTTTATCCTGATTACTAAACTTTGCTTCAAAGTTTCTCATAATTGGACACATGTTTTTCTCAAAATATAATATCGCTATTATTTCTACAGTATTATTTCATTGTTACTGAAAACAATGAAAAAATTAAAATTGAAATATCTGTGATGCTCGTTATCCAGGGTGGGGATTAAAAAGAAGGAAAGCTCTGATTACACATACGTGTTTTTTCCTCTTGATAATAAAAACCCGGCGAGCTCCGCGAGCCTCCTCGACGTTTCATCAAGATCTCGAATATCCCTGATACTCCGATTCGTCCCTTTCCGTCCCATTAAAAACAACAATAAAAAAAAAAAGAAAGGAAAAAAACAAATCTACGCAATTTCTCGTTTCGGGTGTTTCGTTAATTTTTGTTTTCGTAGCAAATTTTTCGTACCCGCCGGGGTATTGCAATCGCGAAAGGGAGCCGGAAGTGCCACGAGATAGAATATTCGTGAGGGTGAACGAATGCTCCAGAGGAGAGGAAGGGAGGGGAGGAGGGATAACAATGAACAAGAGAGCCGAAAGTGCGAGAAACCGTTCTTTTTGTTCGCTCGAAACACGCCTCGTGTTTCCGTTGAGATATCGGAAGACCGGGAGGATGACACGAGACGCACCGGAGATTACTCGAATTGCGGGGATGTTACCGTGTACGCGTTTCCCAGCGTTTGCTATGGCTTGCCCGTTAGCCGAATGGAAATTTCCTCAAAACTGACGAAAACTAGGGAAAGTAAAGTTTTAATTAACAACCACACGTCCGAACACACACCCTCGTGTATTCGCGGACGAAATTTTATGGCCACGCGAGACTAAAGGGGATGAGGTTGGAAAATAGGGGTTGCGGATGATACAGCTAGGCTGTATACCGATAAAGGACGCACGAAAATCCTAAAACTGGCTCCAGGATCAAGGCGGAAAGCAAGAGATGCGGAGAGCGAAAGAGAGAGAGAGAGAAAGAGGGGGAGGTTGGTAGCGAGAAAGAGAGGGAGGTCATCTCTCGCTGGAGATCGGGGTTGCAGCTGCTCCACGGATTTGCATTCAGATTGCATTTTTTTTTAAAGAGGTAATTACACCAGCGAGCGCTGTATGTTATATGCGTGTGTATATAGGTAGAACCGGTACCGTAGAACCCCCGAAGCCAAGAGAATCCGGAACGAATGAAACGTATATACGTATATAGGTAATCCCAGGTTAAATCCCTAGCTGTACATTTTACGATTCGCCCGTTTCCTCGGCCGGTGTTCAAGCGCGTCATGGTCGAAGAGGGGGGGGGGGGGGGGGGGGGAAACGCGAGCTTAAAAAAAGAAAAACGAATCTCTCATATTTCCGGAAAGTCTGATCGTTATCGACGAAAATTCGTAATTAAAGGTTTGAGCTACACGGGAATTTGTGATAAAGTCGTTCGTCCCTACAGACTGCTTATAGCTGAGATAAACCTCGATTGTTTCGTAATGGTATGTCATTTTTATATTTAATCAATGATTTCGATATAAATCATCAAAATTGAAATGCCTTTTTTTCTTCGATATGTGATTTTCGAAAAAAAAAAACACGATTTTTCACAGTAGCTGAGTGTTCACTGTTTTTTTTTTATCTTCTGAAGAATTCATTTTATTTGTTATTAAGGATATTTAGTCTTTTTTTCTGTTTTTTTTTTTTTTTTTTTTTTGGTAAATCGAAGCAAAAGCTTTGTCTTTTTATTCGTGCAATGGGATATCAAAAAATGTTGTTGAATTATCGTCAATATTATTTATCACAAGAATCGATATTTTTTTGTTCACAATTTGGTGGCAATAATTAATTAGGCAATTGAATCTCCAAGGTTCAAAGTTTCTACACAAAGTTATTTATAACTCCTTTAATTATTAATATTTGAAAATAAAAGTTAAAGCGTTCCTTGAATTATTATTTCTTCGAACAATTATTATCTTTTTGCATCATCGCAGTAACCCCTCAAAAGAAACAATCACCATGGTTCTCTTCCTCGTATACCTCCGAGTATTTATTCTCTCGAAGTTCAACATTTACGTTCATCCAACATTGAAAAGACATTCCCTTGGGATACCGCGAATATCCGTTTTTCCATTTCGTTCGAACGACGAGCAATTTCACTGAGTATTTGATAATTCGAATAATTAGCCGGAAGTATATATAGTTCAAGTTTAATCAAAAAGAGTAATATTCTTTTTTCCTAACGTGTACAACAAATTTTTGATGGATCCAACATTAACTTTGCGAAAAACGTTGATGTTCCAGTGACGTATTTTTCTTCGCAAGTTTTTTTTTTTTTTTCTCTCGATTAAGCTCCGGGGGTTTAATAAAAAGAGACAAATGAAAAACGAGGGTGTTCTAGTCAACTGGGTCGGTGTGAATAGCCTCTATCCATAGAACATAGATTTTGAAGACGTTTGAGTTTAGCCAGTGGTGAATATCGGGACATCTGACCGTTTCGTGGACATACTTCGAAGGCTAATGTCTTCAAAATTACTTTTCGGTATGTGGACTCGTATTTCTACGTGGATGACTTTATACGTGAGCCACCGCCTCTGTACCTCCCGACCCGATAAAGTTCAAAGTCCCTGGAGAACCGGGCTGTGTGTGCCCTCGTCTCTGCACTCTTTCGTTTACTCGCCCCTGGATATCTCTATGGTCAACGCTCATCTACGTGCATCGAGGCTGGACAAACTCTCTTTTTCTCTCTCTCTCTCTCGTACGTTGCACGAGCTGACGTCGTTTTTTCGTATTCGGTATCTCAACCTGTCTCTCTCTTTTTTTCTTCTCCCCTCCCTCCCCTCTCCTCCGCTTCTTTCCGGTGCAACGCGAAAATGAGAAATTTTTCATAACCGAGAAAAGAATGTCGAGAGCAAATTGCGTACAGGACACGGCAGTGAGACAGCCGAGCTTTATCGTTCGTTCGAACTGCTCTCACGTCCGAGGCACATAGAATAATGCACGTGTGGTTCCCCCGGGAATAATAAATTGATTAAAAAGAATTTGAAAAAAAAAAAAAAAAGAAAACAAAATACATCTGGTGAAAAATAAAAGCCGAATGGGATCCGAATGATGGAACCAGTCGGTATGAGAGATGCAACGTAGAGAAGAGCTTGCTTCATTTTTTGAAAGGTAACGTTTCGAAACTGTATGTTTTATATACGTTGAATTTTTATTAGCTTTCATTTTATCATATCGCGTTGCATTGAATAATAGTATTAATTATAAAGCGGAATAAATAATAACGCTTTATTATTAACATTTTCGTATACCTGAAATTTTCGGAGAGTAAAAGTAAAAAACGTTGAATTTAGATTATTAATGATAATTAAATAATTTCAATTATCCATCTGAAAATTATAAGTTACCTATTTGTTGATTATAAAGCGTAATAACTTATTACAATTTATAATTAACATTTTTAGATAACTGTAATTTTCGGTTAGGAAAAGTGGAAAAAAAGGAAAAAGAAAAGCGTTAACACGAACGTGGCTTTTTAATCGTGGGATACCGAAAGATTACGAAGTCGTCGTACGACTGACGTTTATCCGGGACTTCACGCACGAAAGCGGTAGACAGGAGGACCGGGGAAGAACAAGTACTCACCAGCTCTGACTTGAACGTCGCGACTGAGGACCCTGCCAACGGAGTTACTAGCGACGCATCTGTAAGCGGCGCTATGGACGTCCTGTCGAAAGGCTGGCGGTGGAAACGGAAGTAAAACGAGGGTGCCGTTCCTGAGGACCCTCCTGACGCCGGGGACGTCACCAACCGGAAGACCGTCGACGGTAGACCAGTCAATATTCGGGGGAGGACTACCGGAAGCTGTACAATCGAGCCAGGCGCCGCTCGAGTTCGAGAACTCGACCCTCGACGGTGGCTCCACGATAATACTCGGTCCTCGTAGATGAGCGTCGAAGCCGTGTCCACCGGCGGACGACACTACCGCAGCTGCACCTGTTAATCGTAGAAAACAACCCAAAACAAAATCGACGTTTGTTATTTCGTGCTTCGTACGAAACAAGAGCGAGTACGTATCATCTTTTGTTTATTCGAGTCAAAGTTTTCAACTACGTTGAAAAGACTTGAAGATAATGGAGAACTTTCGAAAATCGAATAATCAGTTATAGTTGAAGCTACCAATGCTGGTAGTTTTAAGTATTAGCATTCTTTTTGGTCGAGGATCCAATACTTTTTTTTTTATGCAGTT
Source organism: Ophioninae sp. A BG-2022a (assembly GCA_030523105.1). Taxonomy (NCBI): domain Eukaryota; kingdom Metazoa; phylum Arthropoda; class Insecta; order Hymenoptera; family Ichneumonidae; species Ophioninae sp. A BG-2022a. The sequence continues at coordinate 3,888 of JAPYZI010002515.1, read as the reverse complement.
TTTTGGGTAATTTTTTTATGCATTCTTTTTTATGTTATTCGTGTAGACGAAATTTTGAAACTATTCGTATTTTGTTATTAGAAAGTTATGAAATATTGGTATGCTGAATTACTGAATTTTTAATTACATTTAATTCAATTACTTTTTAATTCAGGAATAAAATCTTTAATTACGGAAAAACTATTGATTATTGTACAGAATGTTACATGTCGTTGTTTGTTGAAAATTACCACTTCTTGTACCTATTATAAGGAATGTATCGAATTGCCAAGATCTCTGTATATTATAAATAAATTTCAAGGTCGTTTTTGGCTACTCGATCGTTTTAACCATCCACATGAAAATTCAGTACAAAAATGTTTCGTAATTGACAAATTTTCGGATGTCTGAAGAAAGAAACATCAGCATTTGAGATCCTGAATGAAAAGTGTCCAGTTGAACAGATTTTAGGTGCCATCGAAAGCACCTGACCAACTTAATATCGAGATGTAGCTTGGCACGACCAAGAGTCGAACGAACAGTAGGCACGATATTGAGCATCGCACTGGCACTTGGCGCAATAGCCATTTCAACAACGTGTCTTCCATATGAAAATCTGAAATCCAATGCGAATTTTTCTCTTCCGATAAGGACTCGATTTATTTTTTATTAAAATTGAGTGACAATTATATTTTATTAAAAGAGCCAAACAAAATGGGTGAACATTTTTTTTATACTGAAAAAAAAATTACTTAAGATTAGAAAATCATTGAATCAAACGTACATTAGTTAAAACTCGTTTGAATCGAAATTTAAAGTCGATTTTCTAAATATCAAATTAGGTTTTCGATAAGGAATATTTGAAAAGCAGTTGTTAAGGAAAGTGAGTATCCTACAGTCCTCGAACATCTGCATTCACATATTAGGTTGAATTTTCAAAATTCTCGATGGTGGATTTAATATAGTGAGCGAAAAATTGAAAATTTGTCCATTTTACTGACTGATAGATTTTCTGTATTCAGGCTGGTATTTCATGTCCAAGGTAGTTCCAATGTATCATTTCAGCTACCGCAATCTCATTCATATGTGTAGGTCGCTTCGCTGATCAGTTGGAATTCACATTGAAACGCGAATTATTCGGAGGAGGGTTATATGGCCACACGAGGGAGCTTTTCCTAATTTCGCGTGTGCAAATTACGGATAAATCGTTACACGGTCTGTGCCTCGTCCCAAAGCCATTTCAATCTGGTACGTTATACAAGAGAATGGAGAAGCGCTTGGAGGCTCTCATCGATGGTCTGGGGTTGTTATCGATCGTTTTCTCGGCAGCCATAATATTAGGCATGTGGTTACCCGTTTTTTTAATTAAAAAATTTTTTTTATTCCATTTCGCTATTGCCCTCTTATGAGTTGGTGATCTTCAGATTTAATAAAAAAAAAATAGTGAAATCAAGAAAAAGTGATGACCTCGTCTTAAAAAAATCTAAGAAAATCTGACCTGGAATTTCAACGTCGAAAATACATCTCGACTGACAGTTGTAGGAAAGAAAAGTACCAATGGATCAATCTCATTGATTATCGGATGTTGCAGTCACCGCGTCTGATAACTGCAGCAGGATTTATCAGAAGCTTCCTTTTTATTAATAGATGACCCTTCGTTGGGTCGATTCCTCGTGGAAACCGCGTTCTCGGGGGTTGAACGGAAAAATGAAAATCATGATAATGGAATATCCTTTTTTCCCTGCTTTTCACGTTGAGGAGTCTGGATCCAGAGATCAGGATTATCAGTCAAAATTATTTCGAAAAGAATAAGCGAAACCATCGAAAATTTGTTCGAACATTTCTATAAAATGACAAAGTTGTATACTAAACTTCAGTTGTAAACAATCCTGGGAAGAATTTTTGAACTTGATTTTTGTCTGCTCTGATAAAAAATAAAATAAAAAAAGAACGCGCCGTTTCTTTCAGAATGTAAATAATATTTGCAGTGACTCAACCGAGATATTTTCGTTGTCGTCTTTCAATCGTTAAAAATCATCAACTTTGTTGCGATAAAAAAAAAAATTCATAACGTCATTATCAGTAATACGTAACATCACTATAGATAATGGAAACAAATTTTTTAGGTTTCGAAAAAGGTCGGAGACTAAACTACTGTCAAATTGAATAAGTGTACCAAATTTTGAAACTGTCTGTTCGTTTGGTTTAAAAAAATCGTGTTATTATTAAAAACATTGTTTTAAGCAAAATACGTTTCATATTCGAATAAGCAATTTGTATCCTCGTAATCATAAGTTCACCTTTAATCAACCATTTCTTCGTAGCACTTTCGGTTCCTCCGATTCTTTTTTACGTTTGTACGTTCCGGGACTGTTTCACGGTGGATTTTTTCAACGAAAGGAATCTGGATCGGTCGATGGGATCGTCGACGAGAGATCAATGTTTCTAGGTAGGCTTTGAAACCGGAAGCGTCGCGATACGAGTGATGGTAACTCGAGAGATTGCCACTGAATTGCCATACGTTGAAGCATTGTTCGATCGATGATTAGGTATCGATTACTGATTACTACTGATAGCTCCGATGGTAACGTTGGATAATTACTTTTCGACAGATTTCACGATCGACCATTGAACTGCCATAGGACGTGTCAATTTATTCCATTTCATCATAAAGCACGAGAATTATAGTTACCCGTTTTTATCCCCGGAAACTGGCAGATTTGGAATTCGAGGCTGCGAGGAGATCGATCATTCAAATTTTTTTTTATTTTTTATTCCAACGTTTGATAGTATGGCAAGCAAGGTACTCCGAGAGAATCCCTTTTTTTTTCATCTGGAACCATCACAATGAAACGAAATTTCCAACCAACGGCAATTTTGTTTTTTATTTTCCTGTTTTGTGCCACGAAATAACTTTTTCCATGTATAAACATCCTCTTCAGTGAATATTCAAAGTAATGGACTCTCATTATTTTTGATAATTGAACCAATTTGTTAATTTATTATTATTATTATTTTTTTTTTCTTCTCGGAGAATTTATCGTAGCGGTACATTACGCGTGTTGCGATACAATTTCGAAATTCATACGCAATGCATTTCACTTCGGAAGATAACTTTATAATACAAATTTAATGGGCTACGGGATATTACCAAAATATTAATTTACACCGAGAATACGAAAATTATGAATCTATTCTGTATGAATGTTTGACGTATTCAGTAATTCATGGGGATTGTACCAGTACATTATCCGAATTGTAAAGAAGCCTAAAATTAGAATGAAAAGAGACGCAGGATGTTGACCAACATTCGTCAAAGTGACGTACCGAAATGTTTATTTCTTGAATCATTTTTACAAAGTTCAATTATAAAACAACTATTTAAAAAAGCAATAAAACCCTAATAATAAAATCAAATAAAGTAATTACAAAATAAATATTTAAAAAAAACCCTGAAACAGGAACTTCCTTCAAATCCAGTAAATAAAAGTCTATCGTTATCTTTTTTTATTGGAAAAACGTAATTAAAAAAAAGAAAGATCGGTGATATTCCTGGTTGGTGGTTGAGCACATTCACGGAGCTAATAGCTGTATATTCCCGCTGTAGCACACCCTTCTCTTCCTCGTTTGCGATTGGCTGTAACGATTGATGAGCCGCCTAATCGTTTCCGGTAGTGACGAGATTGGCAAATTATTATTAATCGCACAGCGCTGGTGGGCCACCGTTCTAACTAACGGGAATCGGATTCCCCGATTTGCGTGCATGGAAAATGACGTACTATTCGAATTTACGTCGTTGTATCGAGCTTGTTTTTACGTTAGTTTTTTTGTTTAGTTTCTTTTTTTTTTTTTTTTTTTTTTTTTTTTTTTTTTTTTTTTTTTTTTTTTTTTCTTTTTTTTTTTTTTTTG
>JAPYZI010002514.1:0-22918 GCA_030523105.1 Ophioninae sp. A BG-2022a | reverse complement strand
AAATCGGAAAAAAAGAGGCAAAGGGGTATGTATGGAAAAATTTGCGAAAATCGATGGTCCAACTTTGAAATTCTGCCAAAAATCGAAAAATCATCGGATTTCAATTATTAAAAGAGCAGTTTGAAGAGAAAATCATACCAAAGAGATTGAGCGCAGGCTGGAGTACCAAATCCTAAAGAGAAAAAAGTTATCGATGACTTAGTGAAAAAACGTATTTTGCCCAAAAACCCCCAAAAATTTTGGATTTTTAATATTTTATTAATAGGTCCATTTCGATGTAATTTGATCCCCTGATCACGAATCTACCATCCATTCCCCCCGAAACTCAAAATATCTATCAAAAAATCGTAAAAAATTGTCAAAAACCCGATTTTTTTTGCTGTGTGCAGTACTTCCGGTGAAAATTCGAAGTTCGTAACGAGCTAAAAATTTTCCATTGGCTGTCGAAACTGTTTCAGAAACGAAAAAAAAAAAAAAAAAACGTCCGCATGGTGGGGGCAGCACTCCAGCAGGCACTGCGTTGGTATCGCTCATTTCCGCAAGCCCGTTCAACGGACGCGCCTGATTGGCTGCCTTTAAAAATTCATATCAATTCAGGGGTTGATCCGGGAAACATACATGCTTATATCAAACGACTCAGAATTGCACCCCCCACCCTTCTATTTAACGAATGACATTCCGTCGTGGGACACCCTGTGTATATCTATATATATATGGTGCTGTTTATTATGCCCTAGTCTTAGTATTGGGCAACAATTTTTATAACAAAAGAAACAAAACTCATACGAAAATAATATAAATAAACAATAAAGAATAATAAAAAGATGATAATAAAAAATAAATTTAAAAATGACAATACACATAATACGTAGAAAGAAAGAAAAAGAGAGAGGGGGAAGAAAAAGATGCTGATACGAATAAAGCTGGACCAACCCAAAAAATACGAACCGTTTGTTCACCAGCCTCCGGCGATTTATACAACGCACACACACACATATATATATTTACCAGGAGGGGTTAGATCCGAGCATGATTTTCCAGGAGAGTGTCACACGATACCACGTGGTATCCCCACCCCGAGGATCCCTCGACGCAACTTATCGCTCCGATTTTATTCGTTTCAACGTATATGGTCAACAAAACAGATATCGCGAAACGAAGAAAGAGCGAGAGAGCTAGAAGTCACGGTGATAAGAAGATCTTCCCCCCCCCCCCCCTTGCGACCCTCCTCGTGTACGATTTATATTTCACGTTTTTATATCGCTCGGGCTGTTTTTTATACCTTAAGGTGTTTGGCCATGGCTTATTGGTCTCTCGTTTTAGCCTGCGTGCGTTAAAACGGATACACCGACTCTACCTAGCTCCCAGTCTCATCCCCCGTGCCACCTTAACCTTCGTCTCGCGCTACCTCTTTCCGCCATTTTTCCTACGCAAAAGCGACAACCCCGAGTATAGAAATTTTATGGAGTACGATACGCGAAATAACCAGCCCCGAGCGCTTATTCGTATCCTGTGGAACGTTTGGATAAACAAAAACTACCCCTTAAAAATACCCCGTAAAAAAAAATACGAAAATAGATCAGCGAGACTCGTTACAAATCGTTTAAATGGCAAAGGTGTCGATTTGATGGTTTTTTCTATTAAAACCCAAATATTAGGAATTTTTGTAATGACTTTTGATGGTTTAATTATGAAGAGGAATTTTTAGAATTATAATTAGATGAACTTTTTCATTTTAATATAAATTCGTGATTACTTATTGTGTTATATTTATTTTTTTTTTAGTTATCATTGTTATAAATATTTTGTATGAAATTAACAATTCTCTTCGTCAACTATTTTCTTTATAAATAAATCCGTTGTTTAAAAAATCTATTGAAAATGATAAATAATTATATAAATGATTAATTAATTGTACTACCAAAGCTAATAAATATTAAAGTTTCATAAAATGTTGGTTGAATTTTAGCATTATGTTTGATTATTCAAATTTATTTGGGATTAATATTATCTGACTACTAATAAAAAATAACGAAGCGAAGAAATTTTGAAAGGGTTTCTTTTGATTATTCGGTTTGATGATTTTCAGCTCGTGGAATATGAAAAACAAATACTAAAGCTCCTAAAATTAACCTAATAAATAATAAAAAATAAATAACCCAATACATAACAATAAAGAAAATAAATAAATAAATAAACATAATAAAATAATAAAATTATTTTACGTTCGAAATTTTATTGAAAAAATTAAAATTAAAATATTTCATAAAAACAATGTAGACGAGTTTTTTTTCCACGAACGCGAGTCGATATCCACGAAGAGTGAGTTTTCAAATGTTGAGTGGCGTCTAAAATTTCGAAGTCTTGTAACAAGATGACGTGCTAACAGCTTGAGTGGTCTATTGAGAATTCTCGAGGCACACTAACAGAGGGAGACCAACGTATCCTCAAGGTCCGGAAACTACGGATGAGGATGGAAGGGGGGGGGGGGTTTAAAGCTTTCGAAGCTGCCGGATCCGTGTGTACACGAATATAAGGACGATACGAGTTATCGGAGGCAATGAGGCAGGCTACTTTTAACAAGACGCCATCTACACGCGACCACTTCAGCAACGGATGCCCTTTTTCTTCGTCCAACCTTTTTTTTCTTTTTTTTTTTTTTATTATTCCTCTTTTTCACGATCGTTTCAACGGTTTCTTCTGGTTTCTCTCGTCGCTGGTACAGAGCTGAAGATAGAAGCCTCTCCCGGTTATAGCCACGAATTGTTCCACTTGAACCCGATACACCCTCCAAAAGACGATAAAACGAAAATTACGTACGTCATTTTCCATTTTTTTTCGTTCGACGAGCATTTGAAAGGGGAGTTATAATTTTCGACCTCCTTTGGAACCTCCAATGAACCTCCGAATGGCAGATACTCCTGTCAGGTTTTTTTGTTTTATGAGGATAAAATGACCGAAACTGTGACATTGGTCAGATGGAGGTTTCCTCATCAACTTTTGTCACTAACGTTATCTAGGTGAAAATGATCGATTCCCGTACGACCTGCCAAAAGAAGGCTTGGATACGATATCCGGAAGAACCTCCGATGAACCTCCGGATGGCAGATACCGGACTTTTTCAGTAAAAGGAGGCCATGAGTGAAAACCTCAGATGGGCCTACTTTGAACGCTGGCGCAGACCCTACTGGATCTTCTTTCGACCTACCATAGACGTACCGTAGAACCTCCAGACCCTCCGGTCATAGGAATCGAAGTGAAACATTTGATTTTGAATCTATCGTAATTGGCAGTTGCGAAAGATTCCTTTATCGCACCGATCATGCCACAATGGAATGTTGATAAAAGAATTATCGCGTTTGGGCTTGAAGCAAATTGGGGGCATGGGATTTGAGATAAAAAATGTAGGTTATGGAAGCCTGTGTTACGTATGTTTCACTACGACTGGGGAGGTCGAAAGAAGGCTTTGGAGAACGGGTGGAGGCTACACTGGCCTTTTTATGGTAATGAACTCGGGACGTCGTTTTTGGTAAGTTCAACTAAGTCTGATGGTTTGTCCATTGCAAAAGAAATATGCCTTCCGAGGTTCAGAGAAGGCTCTAAATTTTGGCTCGGGCAGGCAATTTCGAGAATTCGTAAAACAGAGCAACGATTTGTCGAAATTTATCGAGTAAGCTTGTCTCAATTAGGCAAATAAGCAGTCTAACTTGATGGTAATATGTACGTAGGGTGTATATATACGAAGTGTTGAAAGGGAACGAGGGTGGTTGGGGGGGTTGGAACGACAAACAATCCTTCCTCCTTCGTTTCCTTCATCGCCCTCAACCGCGTCACTCCTCCTCAACCTTTCCCTCTTTCCCTCTCTCTCTCGTCTCAATTGTGAACTGCGCGGGACCATTTCATTTCGTTTCATTTGTTCATCTCCCCGTAACTTTGTGAAGCTTCTCTCATTTATTCGGTGCTCTCGCTGTTTCTCTCTCCCTCTCTCTCTCTGTCTCTGTTCCCTGGTATCCTCGTCTCAGCCTTTCGTATCCTCCCTCCTTCACTTTTCGTATTTCTCGGTCTTTCATCAAACAAGGCTATACGTAGGGGTCTCATGCATATATGCGTTTTCGACAACCGGAAGCTGCCCTTAATCTCCAAACTACGACAACTTCTAATTCACCTGCGCCAAGGGTGAGGAGAAACCCAAAGAGGGCCCTTTGGCCCTCTTCAGCTGCGTTACGAATGACTTCCGATTCAAAACCTAATGCTGCACGAAAATATGGGACCTGCAGTCGGTTTCATCAATTGGTAATTTAGAACGGGTTTTTTTTTCGTTCAGCAAAATGGCGGATTCTCGTCCGTTTAGCCCTTCGGGTTACTTCGCTCTGCAAAACAACATCGCTACGTCTTTTCCTAGGCAGAACTTTCCTGGTCATTTAACCATTCGTTGACGGGCCATTTTCTGATGAAGTATTCAAAAAGGCAATGATGAATCAGGACGTAGCTTTAGATCCGTTATATCTCAAACCCGTTTCAGGGTGGAAGGTTGGCAAATCAGGCAAATCAGGGTCAGTATTTCTGCCTGACTGGAAATCCTACTGGGGTTGTCGGTTCTTTGGGTTTGTTGAAGTTTGTTTGGGTTGCAAACCAGACAAATCTAGGTTAGTACTTTTGCTCGAATGGAAATCCTACTGGGGTCATCGATACATTGGGATTATTAGGATTGCAACTCAGGCAAATCAGGATCAGTACTTTTGCCCGAATGGAAATCCTACTGGAGTCGACGGTTCATCGGGATTGTTTGGGTTTGTTTTGGCTGCAAACCAGGTAAATCAGAGTCAGTACTTTTGGTTAACTTCAAATCCAACTAGGGTCGTCGCTTCATTGGGTCTGTCCGGATTGCAAATCAGGAAAATCATGGTCAGTACTTTTTCCCGACTGAAAATCATACCGGAGTCATCGTTTCATTGGATACTTCAAAACTGCTGACTATTAACCAACGATTAATAAAGAACTATGAACAAAAAAATCAACGGGAATTCGTCTAGCTCCTCCATCAGCCGAGGGGGTAAAAATCGAGCAGCTTCGGCGGAGCTTGCGGAATAAATGCGACTGGGATACGGATGAGGGTTCATTGACGAGAAAGACAGCTGAAGGGATTGAGAAAGACGACGAGGCTGACAAGAGAAGAGGGAAGAGAAGAAGAAATTCTGGAGAGGAGCATGAGCTCGGCAATGGGCCGACAAACGGAGGAGCCGCAATAAAATAGCAGACGCCGATAATTGCCGGCGTTTTTACGAGGCTGTCTCGGATCTCGCACTTTCGAGTAACGACCCCGCACAGTCTTCCTCGATCGTGTGAGACACGCATCCGTCCTCAGTATGCACTTGTGTGCGAACGTGGCTCGTGCGCGCGCGATCAAAAGACTCGAGATAAAGATTTCAATTCCTGGAATGAAAATTGTCGATCAATTTAGCAATTGACCTGAAATTCCACTATAATAAACCACAATCTTCAGCCCACATATATTACGAGTGGTGGCTCTGGATCTTCTCGTGAATAAAGCGATATCCGTGTCTACCGTGAATACGTTGAAAGACGGATTTATGGATATTCCCCTCCAATAGTTCTCTTCTTTATCGATGTATCAGCTCGGACGTGACGAAAAACGAAATTATAGAACCAACCAATAGAAATGTTTGTTTTTTTTCGTTTCGGTTTGGTATTTCTCTCTCTTTTTTTTTTCTTACATAATTTCGTTCACTTTGAAAGTCCAGGAATTCGTTGGCTACCGTAATTACTAATTATCCACCGATGAAACATTGTATTTTTTTTAATACCCATTAGTACAGAAATAGGAAGGCGGCGAGAGGGGGAAGTGGGAGCTAGCCACCTTTTACAGACCATATGTACTTCCATAAATAAATATATACATACGTGTGGATAACCCGTACAGTTTCCGGCCTGATGAGTAAGATCGCGTGTGTGGTAAGGGCCGTGTAATTAAGTTCTCGTCGGTCTTTCATTCCATCTCTTTGGTGCGTTTTTAAAACAGAGTATACGATGAGGATAGGAGGGACGGTGAGACGGCTTAATACCGTGCACTGGTCGTGTCATTATTTGCGCATTGATGCACTATATTACGACTCGAAGATAGCAAGGGATATATATATACATAAATTTTCTCTCCACTGACGTGAATATTCATATCGCTGCTTTGCACCGTAATAGGCATCAACTCGTATATATTTTTGAACGAGCTATATTCGTAAATTAACGGCCCACTGATCGTGGGATCTTTTTACTACACGTAAATACACGTATCCCTCTTCTATTTTTCCAATTAACAGTCATTTCCGATCTACTTATGCTTGTTCTTTCTATTATTTTCTCTCTCTCTCTTTTTCTCTTCCTGTCGATCCGCTTTTGACAGGGACTCCTTCATTTCTAGGCCGGAAGTCACTCGCTGACTCGATATCTTCCGTTTCGATGATTTTTTGACATTCGTACAATTTTTCTCCTCCATACAGGAATCAGGGAATCAAACGACGCTGAGGAATGTCGTCTTTGAAAATTTTAATTAATCGATAGCTTTAAACTTCGATGATAGTAAAAATCATTTTGCGAAAAACATGTATTGATTGATATTTGATTTTGATTTTTATTTTGATTTTTAATAAATATATTAATTCAATGGTTTATATTTAATGAACTATTATTTATAGATAAAAATTAATATAAATAAATATTAAATGTAATTGTATATGTAAATGAATACTTTGATAGTATTTTGTAGCTTGATTTCGACAGAGGAACTTTCGAAGCCAATCTTGTTTTTTAAATCGAATTCAGACTCGAAAAAATAAATAGTGAGCCTTGCTTATACGAAACATCGAAATGGACTGACGTCCATATTCATTTTTACATAGACGAAATTTTCTCCGGTGCGAGCAGGTCGACGTTACGAATCTTGATGGCAAATTGATTGGTGCCAATGGAAGCGTATGAAAAAATGTGGATTATCCGGAGAGTAGGTGATACGAATTGTTGAACAGCAATTGGAGATACGTCGTTGTGGTAATTCCGTCAGTTGAAATAGACATAAAAATGTATATGGTAGCTCCGAGGTACAATATGACAACACGTTTGGTCATACGTTCGTGTGCGCGCGTGTACGCGGTGTCGGATAGTCGAGTGTCGTACGCGCATCAACGACGACGAATTCAGCATCTGGTACCAGCATTTACGGTCTATAATGCACTTTTTTTTTTGCCGGGGGAATGAAAGAAAGCGGAGGGACCGGCGCGAACGTGAAACATCAAACGTGACGGGGAACGGGAGGACTGAGGAAGAAACGAGAGAAAATTGAGGGAAGCCTAAAGAGCGAGATAGACAAATGAGAATGAACGTAAGAGGCTGATTCCGAGAGAGAGAGAGAGGGAGGGAGGGAGAGAAAGGAAAAGAGAAAAAGAGAGAGAGGGAAAGATCAAGAGAGAGAGAGAGAGAGATCCATGAAGGCAGAGAGAGAGAGAAATCAAGAGAGAGAGAAAGATAAAGAGAGAAATTCAGGGAGACAGAGAGAAAAAGATAAAGAGAGAGAGAGAAAAATCAAGAGAGCGAAAGATAAAGATAGAAATCCAGGGAGACAGAGAAAAAAAAGATAGAGAGAGAGAAAGATCAAGAGAAAGAGGGAGAAAGATCAAGGGAGACAAAAACATAAAGAGAGAGATCCAGGGAGACAGAGAGAAAAAGATCAAGAGAGAAGGAAAGACAGAAAGAGAGAGAGAGGGAGAGAAATCCTGGGAGACAAAGAGAGAGACAGATAGAAAGATTCGCGTTAATGAGTCGAATGATCCGATCCACGAAAGAGGAATGAGAGCGATAGAGAGAAAAAGAGAAAGAAAGAAGTGGAGAGAGGGAAAAAGAGAGTGATAGAGGCTGTGGTTAGCGCAACGTTTTCAGTGGCACGTCGGCGCTTTGTGCCCGCACAATCGTAAGATCATGTGCTTGCTTTTTATTCCCACACAAATGCACCCGCTCAGACAAACCCGGTTCGTACGTACGTACGACTCAGATCTCGCTCGAGACTCTCTACCTCCTCATACACAAAAACCTTAAATTCATTCGAGCTGCTCCCAAGTGAGATCCGCCATCTTTACCCCCCCCCCCCCCCTTCAATCTTTTTACCACTCCGAAGAAACACTCCTGTATCAACCAAACAAAATTCTGGATCACCACGTATGATCAGGATCCTCGAAGAAATTACGAAAAATCAATCCTCTCGTCGTCATCATCATCATTCCCCAAAACTTCTTTTGTCGTGTACTTATCAACGAGTTTCTTTTCGATGTTGCTTCTTGCAATCCGCAGTTGTCACTTCCTGATTGATAGGTTCCATTTATCCAACTGGACAAGTATTGATGGAGAATCCATACCTGATTTCAGGCATCCAATAGTCATCAGTTCCGACACTGTAAGTAGCAAAACCATTCTTCGTTCAACTTCCGAAAGAAAAATGGAACAAGATAAAGTGGATCGTCACTTCCGGTTCGCTTTACTTCATTCGTACAATTGCCATTTTGAATAGTCTGTTAATTTTTTCGAATGTACCTTTGAAATGTCAAAAAATGGAGTTCACTTGTAATTGGAATTGAACAGTAACCTTCTTTTGGCAACTTAATTATTTATACTTTTACATGAATTTGCCACACATCTTTAACTGCTTTATTCATTTTTTTCACTATTTTAAGGAACACCGTTATTTTTAAAGATTTTCAAAATTATAATTGACGATTAATCAGGGTATTAAATTTGTACATGAAATATCAAATTGAATACGAGCTTTCAAGAATAAAATTAAATTATTCCTTCAAATTAATTTTAGAAAGAATTATAAGGAATTTAATTAAATGATCACTTAAGTGGTTATTTTATTTTCTTTATAAATAAAAAAAAACCTTTATCAAATAAAACGATATAACGAATATCGAATTCAGCAATTGAGAAAAAAAAAATGCTTTATAAATAGTTCACCAAATATGATGATCCTTGCTTCTGCGATATAAAAAATTAATTCAGCTATTTTGCCTTGAGTAAACGAAATTTCGTTCGGATTTATTGAATCGTCGATTCTTAATACAAAACTCACATTTTTGGCCACATTTGTCAGCAACTTGCTAATGTCGAGGTCGTGATAAAACGATTACGAACATAGTTCGATAAGTGATTATATAACGTACTATTTAATAAAAAATACACGTTTAAGGAACGTATAAATCAACGTGGCGAATTAACAATGATTTCTCGTGAAATTCTTTCATTATTTTGTTTTCTCTCTTTTTTTCGTCATTTTCTTATTTTTCTGCGGACTGTTTTTTTTTTTTTGGAACAACGTGGCCTCCTCGAGAGTGCTGAGAAAGGCAGTAATTGTGCGAACATCTCGAACGGCGATAAATCACCACGATCGCTTTTGCTCTCTCTCTCTCTCTCTCTCTCTCTCTCTCTCTTGCTCTCTCTTTCTTTCATTTCTCGAGCAAGTGGATAGAAGGCTCACGAAGATACGTGTCTTGAAAGAAAGAGAGGGAGAGAGAGAGAGAGAGAGCAGGCGGCACTTTTGCCGAGTTCCCTGTAAATCTACTAGTACTCGTAAGATATCTCTGCGCCCCATGTAACGCAGTGTGGTCCGTTCGTGCAACGGAGGCGAAAAAAAGAATGACAAAAAATTGCGCCATGAGCGAGAATCGCGAGAGTGACGTCGAGAGACTGGGAGAAACGATGAGAGATCAGAAGAGAGGGAAGGAGGGAGGGGGAGGTGGGATTGAGGGCGAGAGGGAGGGAGGACAAACCAACGGAGTGATCTGGTCTCGCAGCATCAACTTTTGTTACTGCAGCTGTGTGCATCTGGCCCCGGGGTTTGACCCACGAGCAAGATTATTGAATTAGTCCGAATGCTCTCTTGCCCTCTCCCCGCTGTCCTCCTTCGTTCCTTTCTGTAACACCTTTCTGAAGTTTTTGATTTTCTTCGTTTGTTAGGTTGGTACGTATGAATATGTGTCAACGGTATCAGCCATTTTGCATAGTTGGTTGCAAAGGATAGTTCGAAAATGATAATTCAGCGGGTCATTTCATTGGCGATGAAACAAGACCCTAATTGACCCTAATGGATTCCCTTATATCTGATGACTACAACTTTGAAGATAACAATATATATATATATGTATATATATCTCGCTGAATAAAGCAATGTTCTTCAAGAAAAACAAAAAACCATCTTATATTTCGAAAAAATATCGTACAACCCAAACAAACCTAAACGAATCAACACCTCGCACAAAAAGAACGGTTCAGCAGCTAGATCTTGACTGTACGGTCCTGTGTAGACAAAATAGCGTTTGTATATACGGCACGATTGAATAAATAAATTTTCGTCGGTATTGCTGGTGCCAGAGTGTACGAAGCCAGATTTGTTTGGTGTCACTTGCCGGTACGGAGTATCCATTGAACGAAAGCAAACCCAGAGTTGTCGAGAGTGTGACTCTGGCTTGTTCCATTTCTATTGGGAACCGACATGTACACGTGAGAATATATATCAGGTGGGAGGAGGTAAAAAAGTACACCCTTCCAACCCTCTATGATTGCTCACCCCTAATAGCCCCTTGCCCAGTAAAATACACAACCGAGCCAACCTTTGGGTACGTGGATCGGGCATTGGCGGTCGAAAAGACGATTTACCACGTGGAGTGACGTTGTTTACGTCCTTTTTGTTCCGCACTCGTCTGTTGGCGCGGAAAACTCTGAGGGCTCGCGTTTCCTCCATCATTGCCGAGTATGATCCTGCGGAGCATGTGTGCCACAAGTGCTCAAGAGGAAAGTGAAGTACCAGCAGCATCAGGCTACGTGTAGGTATGCGCTTGGGGGAGGAAACGGCGCAGCTTGGTGGGGTTTAAGGGGTTCTAATGGGGTGTCCGGGGCTCAGGGGGTTCTAGGGAAGCGTAAGGGAGGATGAAACGCTGGGCCCTCCCCCTCTGTCACTCCGAGAACGAGAGGGTTAACGATTTTCAAGTTCTCAACCAAAATATTGTGACAGCCCGTATGGGATTTCCAATTTATGTATGTGCGTATGGAAAAAAATATTCTTGGATGAGAGAAAGAAGGGGGGGGGGGGGTGGTTGAGGGTCGAGATATTGGCACAGACGTTTTCGATCTATTGCGAAAAGGAGTCGAATCCAACATACCTGATATGTACATGAAACTGTAATGACTCATCGTGTCATTGTACATGATCGAGCCCTCTTTAGCCATTAGGAGTTCGACCTCCCTGAAAAAAGTTCAAAATTTTTAATTCTTTAGAATCTTGTCGAATCTATTCATCCCAGCAGAAGCATTTCAATTGAGAATTCTGGAATCTCGATGTTTTTAGCTTGGGTTTGTTTGGGTTTGGTATATTTTAAAAAAATATTGAATTAATTGTGAGCAAGAAAACCAAATAATAAATAACAATTATTTATCAATGATATAGTTAATTCGTTTGATTACTAAAAACCAAATAATAAATATCAATTTATTATCAACGAAATAGTGAATTAATCAGATTAGAAAAAAAGGACATAATCTATATCAGTTAATTGTCAACGAAATAATTCATTAATTTTATTACTTCAATTTTGATCAACGAAAAAAATCTTTGAGTCTTTCGTATGACGTGAATTCGCGGGCAGAAACAATCCTCGAGGTGATGCTTGGTTGGACTGCACGGCGGCCGGACGCTCGTGGGAAATTCATAGGAAAGTGGAGGAAGCATGTGCGAAAACGTATGCAATTTCCATTTGTCGCGCTTTCGCCATGAGCATTCGTGGATTACTGAGCGCACCGCTTGTCGGGACTCAAATTATTTAGTAGTAATTATAACGAGTCCTGTACCATACATTCCCAATGCCACGAGCATTTCTATCTGCACGTACAGACGAAGAGTACTACAGCAATGCCTGAATCACAATGGCGACCCACCCCGATTCCAGATTTCGCAATTCTACTTGCTATTTATTTATTTACCGAACAACCACCATCAAGACGTATCATTTTTTCGTCGTCATCGTTTTTCGATATTCCCAAATGGTTTTAACGATTTAATGACTGGGTCTAAAAACTGGGCTCTTTTATGAAACAGACGAGAAATATCACAAAACATTAGGCGTAGTAAAAAGAAATCCATGATTTTTCCAACGACTTTAGTTATCCTCAAACAAACCCAAACAATAGATAGATTTAGTTATCTTTATACGACTCGGTTCGTGATTGATTGACTCCAGAGATTAATGGATATCTTTTTACTAAACCTAATACCGTATCGGACCATGAAAACTACTTTTCCAAAGTGGTAATCAGGTCTCGACAAGACCGGAAGTTCAGTCGTTATTATTTCGATTCCAATGGTTGCTCTTCTCATCCCTCCATCCAGCTTTTCCCTCTTCTCCCTCCCTCAGCCTCTGAATGACGAGTGCCGGGGTCGCTGAGAGTCATAACGCATCAACGGGGGTCTACACGTCCGTTGGACGAGTACGATCCGTCAACGGGGCGCCATAACGTATAAACGAGCGATGATAACACAAGCCTAAACCGCGAGAGGATACAAGAGACCAGAAAAGAGAAAGAGAGCATCATTGGGAGAGAAACGGAAGGAGACGGCTGGCACATTGGGGGGGTTGATGGTATGCACTTATAATGCAAATTAGCCGGTGACACACTCGAGTCGGTAACGCAGTAATGTAATGCGGGAATAAATAGCAACAACTGGTCCGCAACGCTGTCAAATACCCCCTGAACACTCATAAAGTGCCCGGTTGGTTCGTTGGCGTCAACGTTACGGTTATCTATAGACGTATACGATACAACACTGATACATCCGTTTGGCTCGTCCAAAAGCTCGCTACGTTTTGTCACGGGGTATAACGTTCTGCCACACTTGCCTCACTCAGGAAACAACCCGGCATGAGGGTAGTCCATGATGGGCGTGGGCATGAGTTGTAGGTATGCTCCTGATGGAAATATTGACTATTAACGCGACCGGGAATGTGTATCATTGGATTGCCCTCGTAAATATCCCGAAATTCCTGCCGTATGCACTTCACACTTTTGATTTATCAGCTTTCGCCATTCGAAAATACGAAAACCAGCTCACAACCGGCTACATGTTTATGGCTGAATCGTTGGAGGGTTTGTTTGGGTTGGAAAAGCTCGAGGACCAGGCCTTGATCGTCGTACTGACTGAACAGACGTTACGAAAACTCGATTGGATCACGTCGAATGCATCGTTCTTGATAAATCAACTGCGAATTACGGTAAACCCGAAGAAATCCTTGCTTCTCCAATTAGTCGCCACCATGAGTATCCAGTATGACTACCCACTGAAAAAAAAAAAAACAAAAAAACATACAGTCCCATTGAATGAAAGTGGACGAAGATGTTCACCTCTTGAGGGTCACGTGCCGGGGGTTTAATATTTTTCTCCGTGTAACATTTTCTCATATTCTACGGGTCGTTCCATGTCAATAAAAAAAAAAAAAAAAGAAAAAACCAAGATGCACCCTGCATTCTCACCCCGTTACTCAGCTGTCATATATTATCCCCTACTCCATTCCTCTTCGCTTTATAATCACCAAATGCCAAGAGAAAAAAAAACCAAAAAACAAAAAAACCAAAAAAAAAAAAAACGATCGATCGTACTCGAGTAGTCTTTCGATTAAACACGAGGTACTTCGCACATTGGTGGTAATCCGAGTGCACCAAGTTGCAGTCGTCTCGTTGAAGTGGCCATAAGAAAAAAAAAAACAAAAAAAAAAAAACAAAACGTAATTTATACAGACGGCTTTATAAATATATAAATTGTACGGTATCACCGGTAACCGTTGAATCGCGCCAGAGTGCATTACTAATTCACCGAGGTCCTCGCGTTTTCCATATAAATACTCGTACATGTAAATATGATACGTTCAATCCTGTGCCTGAATTAATAAACGCAAATAAAGAGGTGGATGAAAAAGAGGAGGGTGGGAGAGAGGGAGGCCCTCCAACCCCCTAGCCTTGCAACCCCTTTTGCAATACTGACTAATGACGTATTTAACGCTTCGCGCTCAAACCGTTGAGGAGAGAGGAATGGCGATGAGGGGCGGAGGGGGGGGGTGGAGAGGGAATCAGTGAGGATTCCTGTCGCTCGATTCGTGCCTGCTTGATTCTCACATATTCCTACCCCCTTACATCCCTCGACCTCCGTTGCTCTTACTTCTCCCTCTCCCTCTCTCCCTCCCTCTGTACACGCTGCAATGTGCGTATACACAAGCCCGGTTCATTAAAATTCACCTTATAAGCCGTGGTCGGTGAGCGCCGAGGCATTCAGCACGGACATAATGAAGCAATGTTTCAATAGAAATATATCGCGAAATCCTTCCCCCTCCATCAGAGATTCGTTCGAAAAAAAGCTAACTTTTAATGTTTTATTTTTATTAACAGGATTATATGAATATATTTTTTTTAATTTTTTTTAAATAGAATATATATATATATATATTTATAGATATTTTCTTTTTTCTTATTTTTCTTAACAAATTATATATATATATATTTATATAATTCTAAACAAAATATAAGAGAAAGAAGAAATATAATATAAGTAAAAATAAGAAAGATAAAAAGTCACCTTATTTTTATTAGCATTTAAAATAAAAAATTAGCCTTGTATATATAAAGATTACCAGCAAGAGTTTTCGTGATATTTACTTCCGGTAA
The DNA here is from genome assembly GCA_030523105.1 of Ophioninae sp. A BG-2022a. Taxonomy (NCBI): domain Eukaryota; kingdom Metazoa; phylum Arthropoda; class Insecta; order Hymenoptera; family Ichneumonidae; species Ophioninae sp. A BG-2022a. Next base: position 8,152 of record JAPYZI010002514.1, on the reverse strand, counting down.
TCTGGATTTCTGATTTTCCATCGTGAAAGAAGAAACTTTCGTTGCACGTTTTCCTCGACTGACTGATAACCCTTTTTCATCCCCTCTTTCTAATTCTTTCGTATTTGCGATCCGTTTCTCGTCATTAACTTTTCAATAACTTCATCCTATTGGGATTGGTGTCATCCAATTGGATTTCGGTTTTCTTTTCGATCTTAAATTTGATGAACGAAAATCGTGAATTTTCATTCAAAATCGTTGAATACGTGTAAAAAAAAAAAAAAAACAAAAAACGTACAAAAAATAAAAAAATCTAAAAAAAACGATCATTTATAATCGCATTAAATCTTATATCAATAAAATATTTATAATACGAACTTTTATCGTCGAAAATCGTTAAATACGTGTTAAAAAAAAGAAAAAGGTTTATACTTGTTTCTTTTTTCTTTTACAAGCAAAAGTATAACTATATATATATAATAATAGCAATAATAATAACAAGTAAAAAAAAAAGAGAAAAAAAAAAGAATATTCTAACCGAATTTGATACGAATAAAATATTTATAAAATGCAATTATATGGTCGATCAATCGAATTCGCGTGAAATATAAATAGACTCGTACTAGTTTCGTTGGGTAGTCGAAACAATAGCAATTAATCGTGAAAATGAATGGAATTTGGAATGCTCGATTTAAGCAAACCAGCGGGTTGTTGAAAAATATATTTTTGAGGGAATCGTCCGGTCGGTAGCGAGTACTCGTCGAATTATCGTGCACGGACCGTCGCCTCGGTGACTCGTTTACGGTGTTACTTATCGTCGTTATTAATCGTTAGCAGCGGCGTTAAATCCGTACACGTGACGCGCAACGTACCGACGGCACGCATCGTTGAAACGACGCTGCATCGATACACTCGTTGTAATTCATGCATAAATTATTGAAACGAGCGAACCCCGACGAGGGCGCACCGAGCCTGACAATCGCTCGAATATTGATGCGATTATCAATAATTCGCAGTATGTCCACTGCTACAACGATTATTTCGCATAAGCCAGCGTACGTCTGGTGACACGACGTAATATTACATTTCGAAACGTCACCCCCTTCAATATCGCGAAATAAAGATTAAAAAGACATTTTTTAAAAAACGTATTTCCGGTTTTAAAAAATTTATAATCAAGATAAATTGATAAACAAGATCGAACATTTTTTGAAATCCCGTTCGTACTGTGTTTTTAATAACTCGCGATTTTCTATTTTGTTTAATCGACTTGACGATAAAAATTTGTGAATTGTTTTTTAAAAACTAACTTCCGGTTGTCCTGGATACTTGATACTTCAATTATAGCTCGGAAATGCAAATAAAGAAATTAATGAAATTAATCATTTTTTAAATAGCAGATAAAATAATTATTTACTTAATTTTAAAAAAAGAAATAACGTAATGGGAAAGATTTTAATTTGTTGTTATTATTATTATGATTATTGTCTTTGTTTTTAATGTCGCTTTTATCATTTATTTTAGTGCTGTTTATACGGTTTTTTTTATTAATATCGTTATTATCATTTTTATCACTATTATTATCGCCATAATCATTATCATCATTATTATTTAACCTGTACTATTCTTATTATTATTATTATTATATTTGTTGTAACGTATATCGATATTACATCCAATTTATTTTTATTCTTGTTGAACGAAATCTTCAAGCTAATTGTCAGTTGCGTTGTTGAATATTCGAAATTGTTGGGCAATAAAAAAAATGTAATTAAATTAAGAATAAATGGTCGTTTTTAATTGTTTTGCAGGGGATAGAATGTAAAAGAGATTGGAGTATGTAAAATGTGGCAGAAAAATAATTTGGAGTTCGTGAGGTGATTAAAAAAATAATAAGAAAAATAATTTGGAGTTCGTAAGGTGATCTCGATAGTTCGGTTTTTGCTATTTGCGAGGTAAGCTCAGGTCCTATTTTTCAATATTATCCAGCAGTGCCTTTGAGCTTATGTATAATTATTTGGAAAAAAAATTGTTTACCGAAAGGCTTCTCGAATGATATTCATTAAGAAGGAAAAAACGAGATCGAGAATGGTAGGAGGATTTTTCGTTTATTTGCGCGGATTCGCTGTCACCGACCGGCACGACCCTCGGATCCTCCAATGTGGTGCTATATGCGTGATGGCTATGATAGTAGTGGTGGTGGAGGTGACGGTCATGGTGGAGCAATAATTATTATCAAGGACCCGGGGCGCAGTCGCGTTGACCCGCGGAAATAAACTCGAATGCTCACTGCGCTATGCTAAATATATAGATAATACCCGATGATGTACAGGACGTTGAAAAAGAAGGCGGATCATCAGCGATGCAATCTAGTTCCCGGTTGATACGAATTTAGGCGATCGATTGAGTTTTTGACTCAACTTGGTTGAGTGCTGGAATGACACATGGATATATTGATTATCGGTTGTCGGTTATCGATGGGCGTATAGTCGATTAATTAACTAATTCATTGGGTTTACTAGTTAGTTTATTGATGAGTCGATCAACGGCAGCTCTTCTTCCCCTTTGGGCTTTTGGTGTCGCTTGAATGTTGTAGGTTAGTTGGTGGGTTTAGGGTGTTGGAGTTTGATTGGGTTGGAGATTGATGGGTTGGATTTTGAGGCGTTGGAGTTTGAGGCGTTGGAGTTTGAGGAGTGGAGTTTGAGGCGTTTGAGTTTGAGGCGTTGGAGTTTGAGGAGTGGAGTTTTATGGGTTGGAGTTTGAGGCGTTGGGATTTGAGGCGTTGGAGTTTGAGGCGTTGGAGTTCGAGGCGTAGAGTTTGAGGCGTTGGGATTTGAGGCGTTGGAGTTTGAGGCATTGGAGTTTGAGGCGTAGAGTTTGAGGCGTTGGAGTTTGATGCGTTGGGATTTGAGGCGTTGGAGTTTGATGGGTTGGAGTTTGCGGTGTTGGAGTTTGATGGGTCGGAGTTTGAGGCGTTGGAGTTTGATGGACGGAGTTTGAGGCCCTGCCGTTTGATGCATTGGAGTTTGAGGCGTTGGAGTTCGAGGCGTTGGAGTTTGAGACGTTGGAGTTTTATGGGTTGGAGTTTGAGGCGTTGGAGTTTTATGGGTTGGAGTTTGAGGCGTTGGAGTTTGAAGGACGGAGTTTGAGGCCCTGCAGTTTGATGCATTGTAGTTTGAGGCGTTGGAGTTTGAGACTTTTCTAATTTGAGGCGTTGGAGTTCGATGCGCGGAGTTTGAGGCCCTCCAGTTTAATGTCTGAGAGTTTGATGTGTTGGAGTTTGATGGGTTAGAGTTTGAGGCCTTGGAGTTTGAGGCGGGAAGTTTGATTGGCTCTAGTTTGAGGCGTTGGAGTTTGTTACGTTGGAGTTTGATGCGTCGGAGCTTGATACGTTGGAGTTTGATTCGTTAGAGCTTCATTCATTGGAGTTTGTTGCATAGAGTTTGTTTGCGTTGGAGTTTTACGCGTCGGACTACGATGCTTTTTAGTTTGATGCTCCGGACTGCGGTGCTTTTTAGTTTGATGAAAGTACCCGTTCGCTATTTATTCAGGGAAAGTACTAAATTCCGGAGATTTTTGAAGGCAACGATCGGTAATGCTTTCCAGCACTATTGCATCAGCCTGTACGACAGGACGCATTGAAATTGGTGGCAGCATGTTCGCATTTGGAATTGCACGAGGCCGGGATGGTTTCTGCACGCGGGTGGAGACACGGTTCGCCAGATTGCTAGAGAACAGAGAGAGAGAGAGAGAGAGAGAAAGAGGGGGGATGCTAAGCTATATAGAACAATCGCATGTACGAGGTGATGGTCCACGGTGGTGGCGAAATTTATACCGGATGTCGGCCACCTAATAACGTTATTGCGTTGTATAAACTCGCCTAGTGTATGCCGTAGCGCATTAAAACCGCTCCAACCTCGTACGCAGTATATAAATAATACTCGGTGCGGTCATTTCCGATTCCGTATTTAGTTTATTAGCGGGAAAAGGGAGGAGAAACTGAGGTACGGGGGGGGGGCAAATTCGGACTCGAGAATTTTTCAGGCAACTCTCAGCGCGAACTATAATCCCTGCGAATTACAGGATACAGTTTAGTGCGATCCGGGCCAAACGAGTTCCCGACTCGATGCATGGACACGCGTGTTTTTGCTCACTTCCCCAACGGAAGTGGGTAACTTTTATGTTGACGCGGAGACGTCATCGGAGGAAAAAAGAACGTCGACCGTCTCGCCGAATTGCTTCCGCACTCGTGGACATCCCTCGACAAAATTCGATGAAAAACGAGTTACTCGATTTTTTCAATCGCGGTTTTCTCGAAGGTCAAATATTTTTCACGTTCAATTGAGGCATCAGTCTTTGCGTCTAGGAATCCTACGGGGGCTGGTTCTTCATTTTTCATCGAAAACTCAACCGATTATGAGAAAATCGATTTTTAAAACGTCGTACGCGAGTACAAAATATATGTATATGCAGTCAAGGGCATCTGTTTCGACTCGAGGAGTCAGGAAATCTGGTAAGACGGGGTTACAGGTTGAAGTAAAAGGGTGGTCTAGTGGCCCAGTGGCCTTGGTGATTCCTCGAGCAAAGCCCCTAATCCCAATTTGCCAGACTACACCAGTGGCGTCGTCGGCGACGACTTCGTCATCATCGTCGCGAAGATGCCTCTCTTCAGAAGTGCTGCATGTCTCGCGCACGTTTCCGAGGGACTTTGGTGGCGACAATGGGGCTTTCGCAAGGGCGGTTCTCGTTTACCCTGTCGTAATACTACGTACTACTGGATTCTCTGTGTTTCAAGCGCTACACGAGCTCCTGATATTTCTCAAGAGCCGTGGACACGTACATCCATAAATGTGCCTCGAACGATATCGAGTCTCTCGATTTTTCACTTTGAGAAATCTGGTCTCGGTCACTGCGATGTTTCGTTTTGAGACATACTCGAAACCCTCGAGGATCCTTTAGAGACGGAAAATTTCTTGATCGCGATAGTCACGTTATAATACACACATTAAAAAAATTCGAGGAAAATATATAATAAAAATAAATATACAAATATACTTTATTTTGATATATTATTTATTATATTATATTATATTATATTAAGAATTTCACTATAAATATATAAATACATATTTTTATTTATTGTATATTTATTTATGTATATATTTATTTATTTATTTATTCATTTAAATAATAATGTATCATAAGCAAAGAAAAAAATAAAGCAAGTTATATTATAATAATAATATTATTATAATAATATAACATTTATTGTATACAAATATCATATACATTCATTAATAAAAATATCACTACCAACAATATATACCATATAAAAATCGTTCAATTCCAAAATCCCCAGAAAATCTTCATCGAGAATGGTAAATAAAAATTGTAATTTATAAATAACGTAATAATTATAATATTTTCGTTGTTTCGAGGTAACACTCGTGACTCAATGGAATCCTCTGATTCCAGTAGCGAAAGTTCGGAATGATTCGCGCTTCCAGTTCAAACTAAAATGACAGGCGCACACATATACATATATATATGTATCTATATATTACATAGACGAGTGGCAGAGCAGAATGCACCGGGAATGAAGCGAGCGTGCATCAGCAGCCGATATAATCCCGAAAACACGTGAATAATAATCTCCACGTGTGTGTGCGCGTGTGTGTGTGCGCTTGTCTCCGAATGTCTGTATGTCTCTTTCGTGCGTTTAATTTTCGCGCACGCGGCACGAGAGACAATGTGAACAGGCTCGTCGACGCGGCAGAGATACAATAGCAGTCAATAATGCGTGTGATTCGTGCGATAGACGAGTCTTGCACGAGCAGGAAACGAGAGAGAGAGAGAGAGAGTGTGAGAGGAGTTGGGGAGGGGGGGATGGACATAGTCAGAGAAACGAGGGTTGCAGTGCATTCTGCATCTATTGCAAGTGCAGCCGGCGCCGTGCAGTCACACCCGCACGCGCATTCCGGACGCAAATATAGCTATGAACGATCCTAATACATACAACCTTCGATGCATTGAAATGATTTCGCCTGGAAATACCCGGGGACCCTCGTTTCCCCAACCTCTCTTCAATTTTCACTCACCTCAGCAATGACACCAGTTTACGGGGAATTATTGAATGCCTTTGGATTTAATTAACCAATCGCTTTTTTACTTTACCTTGTGGAATTCGTGGAATTTAAATATTTTTAATTGTGTATATATGTATGTTTATATGTTATTTTTTATTTGGGTTATTACTGTATTTAATGTAATTAAGGATTTAGATTTTTTTTTTTTGTAGTAAATTTTAGTGATTTTTGTCATATTTAATTGGTAATGTTTATTAGTAAATATTTGTGGTTTTAGTAATATTTTATTAAGAATGTTTGTTAGTCAATATTAGTAGTTTTAGGTATAGTTAATTAGTAATGTATATTAGTAAATTTTAGTGATTTGGGTAATGTTTTATTAGTAATTTTTATTAGTAAATATTAGTGATTTTAGTTTTAATTTTATTTAATTATTATTATTTATAGCAGGTAGAGATTTTTATGTTGAGATTTTTTATTTCAATGTTCAATGAATATTTTGATATTAAAATTGATAATAATAGTGATTTGTATACGATTGTTTCATAGTGGAATTTTTTACTTCACTGTTCAATGAATGTTTCGTATGAATTTTGATGTTCGCTAAGAAATTGTAAATTCACAAATCGAACGACGACGGTTCATTAGGAAAACAGATATTTTATTGTTTATCAGACGTTTTTAACGAGACGAAAAAATCGCGATCATCTGTGAAATTTCGACCTGTCATTTTTCAGGCGTTCATGAATTTGTGATTAACATATAATTGGAGTTGTATTTTTTTTATGTCGATAATCGAACGTTTTAACTCAACTTGCCATATATATTTGTTTTTTTTTTTTAATTAAAGAAGCTTCGATTTCCTATACATATTTGTATTTTTCAAAATACAAAAAGCTCCAATTAGCCATATATATGTGAATTTCTCAAAATTCTAGAATCAACCTAAATTTGAATTTTTTTATCAACCTAAATTTGAATTTTTCAAAATTCAAGAAACCTTATCTAATAATACATTTAGTATTCAAAATAAACTAAAAATTCCCTTTTTTGCTTTCTTCGATGACTTTAATTTCCCGAAATTGGAATTGTTACTTGCACATTGATGATTTACAAACGATAAATTTTCAGTATCGATGATCAGTACTAAAAGTGATGCGTGCAGGGTCCTCAAAGTCAAACATCTTGGAACTCATGACGAAGCGTATCCTGGTACAACCGTATACGTACAGTCCAGGGTAGATGGTGTACCTATAGGAACGGGGTGTTAGCACACGCACGTGGTGTCCATTGGGGTTGATTTCTCGATGTGCGAAAGGCCATTGTACGCTGTTTTCACCAACATACTGATTTGATCACTGTTCTCTTCAGCCCTATCTCTCTCTCTCTCTCTCTGTTTCCATATGGCTGTATTTCGAAATCTGGTGTTGCAGTATTGGATCGGTTCACATATGTACAGGAGACGCAGAGTGCAGTATGCCTAAGCTGGATTATGCCCTATGAGAGCGTGCAAACACTCCCATACATTGGTACACACGTATACACCTATGTTTGAATATATGAATATATATATATATATATATATATATATATGGAGTTGAGAAATGGCGATAGGGCATATAGAGGAGATACATATAATTACCGGCTACCGTGCTCCATTTCACACATCACACACCGTGTGATCACGTCACATGCCCGAACTACGATCTTCGTGCTGCTGTCCCCTTCTCTCTCTCTCTCTATCCCTCTTTCCCTCTCTCTCTCTCTCCCTCTTTCTCTCTCACTCTCTCCCTCTCTCTCTCTCTCTATCCCTCTTTCTCTCTCTCTCTCTCCCTCTTTCTCTCTCACTCTCTCCCTTTCTCTCTCACTCTCTCCCTCTCTCTCTCTCTCTCTGTTTCTCTCTCTCTCTCTCTCCCTCTTTCTCTCTCACTCTCTCTCTTCTCCTCCTCCTCTCTCTCCCTTTCTCTCTCACTCTCTCTCTTCTCCTCCTCTCTCTCGCTCTCTCTCTGTTTCTCCTCCTCTCTCTCTCCTTCTCTTTCTCTCCCTCTCTCTCTCTCTCTCTTTCTCCTCCTCCTCTCTCTCGCTCT